>CAUYRH010062397.1:0-34797 GCA_963574655.1 Perodicticus potto
CATATAGTGATTAAAAGGCCATGTAGGCTATGTTAAATAGTTCAATGAAAATATTTCAGATTGTATATAAAGTCAGCACATTGTGTCCCATGATTGCACCAATGTACACAATTATGATTTAATAAAAATTAAAAAAAAAAAAAAAAAAAAAAAAAGAAATTACATTTAACAAAATCACTAGAGTCAGCATACCAAAAAAATCAATCACTTCTCTTTATGTCAGTAATAAGTAATTAGAAAACAAAATTAAAGGTTCTATTTATAAGAACCTCAATAACACCAAATTATCAAGAATAAATCTAGCAAAAGGTACGCATACTCTCTCCACAGAAATCCTTCACATCATTCCTTGGAGAAATTAAAGAAAGTCCAAATAAATGGAGGTGTATAAAATGCTCATGAGTTTGGTTCTTCCCAAATTTATTAGTAGATACAATGTAATTCCAAGAAAACCATAGCAAATATTCTTGTGGAAATTAAGGACCAATATCTAAAATTTATTTAACGTTATTTATTCATGGAAATCATAATAGTCAAGATGATCTTGAGAAAAAAAGGACAAAGTTAGAGGACACACATGGGCATGTCTGGACACATTATAATGCTGCAGAGATTACAACCAGGAGCTTGGGAATAGTGCGGCGACTCACACCTGTAATCCTGGCACCCTGGGAGGCCAAGGTGGGAGGATTGCTGGAGCTCTGGAGTTTGAGACCAGCCTGAGCAAGAACAAGACCCTGCCTCTACTAAAAATAGAAAAACTAGCTGGGCATGGTAGCACACACATGTAGTCCCAGCTACTTGAGAGGCTGAGGCAAGAGGATTGCTCATGGCCACGGGTCTGAGGTTGCTGTGAGCTGTGATGCCAAGGCACTCTACCCAAGTTGACAGAGCGAGAAAAAGAAACAAACAAAAACCCAGGGAGCTTCTGGTTGAGGATAACAAAATATGTCAATAGAACAAAATAGTTTAGAAATAGAAAAGACAGTCCTTTCAATAAAAGGTCAACAAAGCACCCACACCCTTCCTCCCCCTGAAAAGGTACCTTGACTGTGACTCATTCTGTACATTACAAAATCAATACGAGGCAGATTGTAGAGACGCACATGAACGGTAAAACAGTGAAATTTCTAAAAGATACAAGGGAAAATTATCATATTTAGGGAGATAAGCAAACATTCCTTACTTGGGACATAAAAAGCACTAGCCATAAGGAAAAAATATTCATAAATTAGATTGCCTTAAAATTTAGAAACTTGAGTTAAATACACCATTGAAGTGCCAGGGCAGTCACTGAGGGGACAAGATAAACCATACATGGAACACAGAACTCCGATCCAGGGTTCTTAAAAAACTCCTACAAATCAGCACAAAAGAAGACAACAAAATAGGAGAGTGAACGAAAGGCTTGAATAGACACTTGACAAAGGAGGGTGTAGTCAACATGATCAGACACCAGAAAAATGCAAATCGAAACCATGGTAAAGTACCACCGAACACACACACATTAGGACATCAAATGTCTAGGAACAAAGCCCTGGCAGCTCCCACTCTGAGGACGGGAGCAGGTGGAATCTAACATCCTGCCATTGGGAATATAAAGTAACAATCACATTGAAAAACTACCTGCTAATATAGAACACATACTCACCCTAGGACTGAGATATTTTATTCCCGGGTAGACAGACAGCAACCAGGGATACATATACATGTACCCTGAAAACAAAACAAAGCAAAACTTATGTACAAAAATCTCCCTAGAACAGTTATTAATAAGAGCTGAAAACAAAACAAAACTAAACTCTAAATACCCACCAACCCCAGAATGGATAAATGAATTGCAGCAAGTTCACACAAGGGGGCCCCTAAGGGTGCAAAATGAGCAAACTCGGCCACCTGCCCAGACCATGTGTGGTGCTGGGTGAAGACAGATAGACAGACAGACACAATCTCAGATTATGTTTCCACTTATGAGAAGTTTAAATGAAGACAAAATTAATTTACGATACTAAAAGTCAGTGGCTTCCAGAAGGCATACAGAGAATTGGGCTTCTAGGTAGTGAAATTTTTGCAAAAATTCGTCCTGCTGTCTATCTGTGACTTTCTTGTGTGTGCTACACTGTACATCCATACATGTGCACATGTAGAAATATGAAACAAGGTTAAACACTGAGCTGTTATAGTTAGGATTGGAAGAAGAGTTCAGCGGCATCTTACTGGCAGCCTCTGTTCTACAGAGTTTAAACGGTGTGTCCGAGGCTGAGTCCCTGGCCGAGCTGGAGCAGGGCAAGGGTGGCCTATTTTGGTGCACAGACTCTGCCAGCGAGAGCCACTTGTGCTCTCTCCAGCTGTGTGTGCCTTAGCCATAAAGGATGAGAGGCAGGAAATCCTAGGAAAAGATATAAAAATGGTCATTCCATCCTTTATGGAATAGACTAAAAGAGGGCCATCCCGTGATTCATAGCAGTCCCATTGTACTTGGGACCCTCTGGTGTGGGGGTACACATTCAACCCACCTACATACAGGATGGGCCATGCCTAAGTACTATCTCCAGATTTAAATTCTTCTTGGAGAAGCAGTGAGGATACCGCCACACATTAATCACAGCATTTACCAATGATAATATAAATAACTCACAGGCACATGAATTCTCACACCCCGACTGGAGCTTACCTCATGCATAAATCCCATCTCTCAGCCCTCTACACCCTGATGAAATGCAGCTTCACCTCAAGTGTGGAGCCCACCTCTTCCAAGGGGGCAGCAGGTGTCCAAGAGATGACTGTTAGCAGAGCAGGTGATGCTGGGATGCAGAGGACAGGCATGTCCAGCTCTGTGCTTAGGTGTGGCCAACAAATGAAGAATGTTTTGTAAAATTTTGTAAGGGATATTTTGTAACTAAGGTACATTTAGCTATAATTTTCCAGTTTCCCTCTGAATGATGACTTTGTGAGTGACCTTTGGGACACCTTGTATTACAACAGTAACTAGTTGTACTTGGAAGTCTGTGATGTGTCCATTTCACCAGCACATACACCAAGGCCACCAGGAACAGAGCACCACGCTGGGTCTGGGGAGGACAGAGAGATGTCGCAGCTCCTGCCTTATGGTTGAGTTTGAGCTGTGAGGAAGAGAGGTGAGAGCAGGGTGCAGGAGACAGAAGGTGACAGATGCTGCTGTCCCTGGCTGCAGGTTGCAGTTAGACCTCCTCTCCCATGGTCCTGGCACCTGACGCCGACACACTGCAAAGCAGCCATGAGATGAAAAGCATGTCTGGGACACCGTCAGTCTTCAACCTTTTTGTTGTAAGGTCGGACTAGCCCAGATTGACTAGGCACGTGCAAGGGGGCAGGGCCAAGCAGGAGGGGCCAGGAGCCCCACCCCTGTCTGGAGACTGACAGAGGAAGTGAGAGTGAGGATAGGGCTGAGCCTGTAAGATTTACGTGCAGGGGAAGCCACAGCACTGGGCTGCAGGCCCTTGGGAGCTTTCTGCACACTGTCTGCAAAAGAGGGCTCAGGAACCTGGGAAAGGGTGAGCCCTGAGAGCAGAAGGGGACAGCTTGAACCTGAGGCTGTAATCTGGTCTTGTCACTACAAGAATCCCTTCAGGCATCTAGAACTCTCTTTATGAACATGATAGAATCTGAAATGCTACTTTAGCCCCTAGGCATTTTTTTTTTTTTTTTTCAGTTTTTGGCCGGCATCTTTTTTAAGAGCTCGGGAATGTAAGTCCCTCTGTGAAGTCAGAATATGACTCACGCAGCTACAGGCTGAGGAAGTGGGGGGTGGGGGGAGGCTGTCTCCCATTTCTTCTGCACTCTCCTCATGAGGCTGAGTATTTGATTAGGCACTTAATTAGAGGACTTGCTTTTAATTCATCCACAGCATAAAATACCACCAGATAGATGTTCTGAGAGGGTCTCCGGCCACTCTGCCAGCCCTGCTTCTCCTGCTGCGTGACCCGTCTTGTCTGTCTGCACCTGCAGGCCCAGGAAGGGAGTACTATGGGACCTGGTTCACAGAAGCAGAGGAAGTCCATATGGCTAGTGTCCCAGTCTGCAAGGGGCACAAGTCTACAAGGACTAACTAGCGAGGAACAATGACATTCCGCACACACCTGGGAAAGGGGTGGGGACAGGCCTATTCCAGCTGCTTCCAGGCTGCCATGAGGAGCATCAGCATGACCCAGTAAGATGACATGCAGACCAGGTCCCCCCATCTGGCTTCCTGGACACCAGGGCAGGGAGCCTCCGGAAGCCTTCAGTTGGCGTTTCACTTCTGCCCTCCTCCATCTTCCCAGTCAGCTTGTTCCAGAGTGGATGGCAGCAATGCATGGGGGACACCCATGGACACACATCCATTCCTGTCATACAGGGGCTGCCTGTTTGTCGGGTCTAGAAATACCACAGCAGCCCAGAGAGGCCATGAATTGGTGAGTTCAGTAGCTAAATGCCTGCTGTTGATTGACCAAAAAAACAGACTGCAAAATATTTTAAAGAGATTTTGAGCAAATATGTGTGACCACAACCGGGGGAGAGGCCATGAATTGGTGTGTCCAGCAGTTAAATGCCTGCTATTTAATGACCAAAAAAAAGGCTGAAAAATATTTTAAAGAGATTTATTCTGAGCAAATATGTATGACCACAACTAGGGTGAGTTGAGAAGCACTCAGGGACTGGTTCTGAGGTGGCTGGGTTACAGTTTTGTTTTATACATTTCAAGTGGGCAAGAGTTATAGGCAAAGACATGAGCCCAGAGTTATAGGCAAAGACATGAGTGATATGGCCCAAAGAGGCAGGTTATAGGTGGATTCAGAGATTCTTCAATTTATAATTTGTTAAAAGAATAATGCTTTGACTATCCAACCCTTGGGCCTCATGCTGGATTTGTGAGGACTTTTTTTGCTTATCTATGGTATTGGATATCACAAAAAGGATGCATGTACCTTTTTTTTTTTTTCCTAATTAGCTTTCCTTAGCATTTGTATTTTTAATGCGTGGCCCAGGATAAAGCTTACTCTTTCAGTATGCACCAGAGGGGAAAAAAAAAAAAGGTTGAACACCCCTGAAAAACCTGAAATCACAGAAAGGAGTGTTTAAGATAAGGATGTTGTGTTAGGAGCATGTTTTGAGAGCAGCCAGAGCTGGGTCAAAATGGCCAGCTCAGCAACTCTGATGGCCTGTGGGCATGACTTCATCATGGCCTTGCGTGGCCTCAGGCACTGTTTATAATTTGGTATCCTATGGCCACAGAGTCTGCCTTGGCAGTCTTATAATCAATCTCTCTTTTAACATGAATACCAGTCAGTTGTGTCTAAACTTCAAAAAGAAACAGGTATAAAGAGCTGTCCATTCCATTGGCAGGAGGCTGAGGAATTTATTTTTAATTTATGTGTCCATAGGCCAGGAGCCACATCATCAGCAAGTGGATTTTGATCATACCCCTTGCTCTAGGGCTCAGATTATGCCTGGGCAGCACCTGGCAAATGACTTCCAATGGCCACAGCAGGGGTGGGGATGGGGGCTGCCTGCTCTGGCTCTCAGCTGTCTCTGAAACACCTGTATACCCACCCTCACCCCATAGCCCATGCTGAGAACATGGCCTTTCTATTTCACACCTGGCAGTGTCTCAGCTTTGGATCTTTACCAGCTGTTTCCTTTTAACAAATGCTTCCCTAAAGCCCACCCCTATCCCCCCTTCCCCACCCCCACAAGCTCTCATTGATTTCCTACACCTGCAGGCTCTGTGAAAGAGTGTGAGAAGTGGCTGGAGGCCAGCAGAGCCCACTCCTGCAGCAACATCTGCGCCTCACTGCAGCATCACCTGGCCCTGCCCTTGTGCTGGCGCAGGGACCGAGACAAGGCCAAACAATGACTAAAAGCTGGGTAATCGGGCTTATCCTGCCCTGAGCCTGTGTACCTGAGATGGTGTGCATCACTAAGGATAGGGCCAGGGAGGGAGATGGTGTTCCCTTACTAAGTGGATGAATTCATTAAACCAGGTGTGGAAAAGAGCTGCTGGATTTAAAGTAAAAAAAGGCAGAACTGTGGGAACTTGACATTGAAAATGAAGGCCAGGATGGCAGGTAATGTTACTGAAAGTTTGGCACTTGTTTCCTGAAACTGCATCAGAAAAAGAGGGACAGTTGGTTTGAGGAGAAGGAAAGAGAAGCTTATTATTTTGCTGACAAAAAGGGAAAATGGCAGACAATGGTCTCAAAATCCAAATTCCTGCTTTTGAGCACCAGCACAGAGCTTTTAAAGGTTCTGATCCCATAACTCCATCTTGGGCTAAGACAATCTTGTGGCCTCTGCCCAGATTCATCGCATCTTCAGCTCTCTCCTGTGACACAAAGAACAAGAGACATTCCTTGTCTCTCCCAACCACTGGCCTGAAGCAGGGATGCAAGTTTTAGTTCCCAAAAAGCTGGAGAGAGAGAAAACATTTTTGCCATTTTTTTTTCCCCAGGCTATTCACTCTGCAAAAGCAAGAAAGAGGCTAGGATGAGTGGGTAGGTTTGGGGCAGGAGAGGGCCAGAGCTGGGGCCCATGGCTACAGAGACTAGAGATGGGGGGCCCTGACATTCTGCCACACACCTGAGAAAAGGTGAAAGGAAAAGGATTTGCTTCTCCCAACTTTTGCTGTGGGTTTTGCATTGGCTCTTTTGTTTTTCTCAAGATATCTATAAAGATTTACATTCCATTTTCAGTTTTTCTCTGTTGCTGATGACTTTTATTTGAACGTTGCTCTGTTGAAATAAAACAAGCTGGTTTATGCAGCTGATAGGGCCAAACACAGACAGAACAACAGCCTGCCCTGTTCAACTTATGACTTAGCTAAAATTAAAACTGTTCTTTGTGACTGGTTAGCTAAGATCAGGACTCTTTCCATTCCCTGGACTAACAACTACAAAGAAATACATCCCGTTTAGGTAACTGACTCTGCAGAAAAACCCCACTGTGAATCACCCCATCTGCAACTTCTTTGCCCCGTCTATGAAATTCCAAGCTGCCCTGTGTCACTCTGTTCTTTGGATCTGGGGTGTCTCCTCCCTGTTAAGACTATGTACAGTCATTGCTCTCTCTCCTGGGGTGCAGCCATGGAGACGCAGCGTCTTCCTAGGAAGTGGACATGCCCTCCTCCCTTCCACTCTCCCCATTCTCTTACCTAGCTTTTTCCTCCAGTCGGCAAAGACCCTGCAGGATCAGATGCTGGGTTCCTCTCGTTCACTGTGCTCATGCCACCCTGCCCTTGACCATGCCAGGTACACCGCACCATCCTCCGCCTCTGCCCATGATGACTCTGTGACCACATCAAGCTCACCACACTGTCTTCCACCTCTGCCCCTAACCACACCCAGTGTGCTGCACCACCCTCCACCTCTGCCACTCACCACACCCAGAGCAGCCATCCTCCTCTTCTGGCCTTGACCACAAGGGAAGCACAGCACCATCCTCCACTTCTGCCCCTGACCACAAGGGGCGCATGGCACCATCCTCCACCTCTCGCCCTGACTACAAGGGGAGCACTGCACCATCCTCCACCTCTGGCCCTGACAGCACCAGGCACACCACACCATCCTCCCAGGCCCCTCCTGAGCACTCTGGCCCTTCCTGAGCACTCTGCGAAGCTCATCTGGCTCAAGGATCCCTGACTTGGCGCGTCTGCTCAGATGTCCACTCCCAAACAACCTGTGTGAAATGCTGGACTGCATTTTTCTTCCCAGAACTCACCATTCCTAATGTATTTTCTTAATTTACTGTCTCTGCCACTTAGAGATGAACACCATCAGTCTGGTGCCTGGACCCCGTCAGTAAGAAGCCCTCCCCCATGGCTAAGTCACCATCACAGATGTGGTGGCACCACAGTGACAGGGATGTGGGGGAAAGGACCCCTGCTGGAGAGTAATGACCTAGGGAGAACTGTGATTATATAAAGCACAGCCAATGTTCCACAGAAAAGGTGAAAGTCAGAAACATAAGTAAGTGTTCAATTTATATTCCTTACTCTGGACAAAGCTACTGTGTGGCAAGGTAGGAAGTTGCCTTGATACTGCATACAAACACCCAGACCTACTGTTATAAATCAAACACTGACATCCTGATTTATAACAGCTGGGTGTGGGTATATTCAGCCAGAAATTTCAAGACCCAAACTAAAACACTACTGGTTTCACATACTGGGGAACCAATGTCAGGGCAACATCAGCTCCGTGCAGGCCTGGTACTTACTATGGGGTAGTGAGCTATATGGGCATCACCTCTAATCAGTTCTTATGTAAATAACCCACATGTGGATTAATAGGGGGATTACCTAAAACTCCACTATAGATTTTGTCTCTTCATCTAAAATTGACTCTCTCCCATTTGAAATTAAAGAGATAGAACTCTGCTTATCTTAAACCTAGCCTTGCTATCTGTTTTTTCTTTTTTCAGGAGTATTATGTTTTGATCACATGGATTTCTTCTCAGTAGGAAATAGGTATTTTGGTCTGGAAAGATGGCATTTCTAGAGAGACTTGTTTCTCCTTATTTGTCCCCACTCAGAATAATTATGAATCTGGGGGGAAACTAGAAATGAAAAAAGGAAAACTCTGAAAGGTGGATGAGGAAGTGAACTGGTTTGGGACCCAGGTTGGGAGGAACAACAGAGTGATGGGGCACTCACACTCTCCACCCAACTGGTGCCAGCCCAAGCACAGTGTTGTCTGGCCTGACCTACCAATGGAAGACAGCCCAGCTGGGTTCTCTCCTCCTCCAGGTTGAACACATCCTCCACCCACAGTACCAGGTGAGCCTGGAAGATCCAACCAGGGACATCAGCCTGGAGCTCCACTGACCATAAGTACTCACCTTCTTCACCAAGCCTGAAAAATCCCCTCCCCATCCTTGCAACACTGTGAGGCCAGGAGGCACCTATGAGGGTCATCCCTCCCCCTGAGTCACTTGATCTGGGAGATATTTATGGTATATAATGTCCCACAAGTAGGGAGGAGCTCCCAAACAAGAGAGCAAGTCAGTAAGCTCCATCCTCCATTTGTAACATCCCATAGCTTGGCCCGAGGGATATCCTCTCACATACTCCAGCAGCCTCAGCAGGAATCAGTGGGAACACCAACACCACAGGATAAGGCAAGCAGACCAAAATAGCACCATCAGCACCAAAACTTAGACTGTCATTGGAACCACAGCTCATAATAGTAGCCCAGGACACTTGTGCCAAACCAAAAAAGGGTATCTGCATGCTAAAATAAAAACTTTAAATGTGCTCCACAGTCTTCTAATATAATAGACACATTTTCCAGTATAAGTGGAAATCATCTCTCACAAGAGAACCAGAAAATTAAACGTTGGATAGGAAAAGATAATCAACTAATGCAAATACCAGGAGAAATCAGTTGTTCAAATTATAGGACAAAGCTTTTGAAGCATATAAAAATGATTCAGTAAGCAATAAATGAGCCAAATGGCAATTGAGAACTTAAAAATACAATAATAATAATAAAATATTTGTTGACCAGTTCAACAGTAAAGTGAAGATGACAGAGTATAGAATTAGTGAACTTGAGGTCAGATCAATAAAATTCATTCAATCTGAAAACAGAGAGAAAACAAACTGAAAAAAAAAAATTAAACAGAGCTCAGGGTGTCAGTGCCCACTGTGGCACCCCATCACTGTGCGAATAAAAACAGCCAGGACATGGATTTAAGATACATGCCTGCAAGAGGTGGGCTTTCTGTCTGTCATCCAAGAGCCACAAAAAACCTCTCTCTTGGCCTTTTCTGAAAGGCTAATAGAACAGGAGTGGGGGCCCATGTGCTAGGAACACATGTTTAATGGTTGCTAAGAGCTCTTTCTGCCCGGGCTCAATTCCCAACATGTTTCCCTACGAATGTTACACTTGCTTGATAACAAATTACTGATCTTATCTCATTAATGCATGCAGCTGCTTGAGGGCTTGTCTCCAGGCTACAAAACATCTACATGCCGGCTAGAATGTCCCACTCTCAGCACCTTCTTCAAGAGCCGGTGGCTGCTGCTATAAGCCTGGTCCTCAATCTCCTACATGTCCCCCTTTTTCTGTTTAAGACTGTTCTCAACCTTTGCGTTGCCACCTACAGGATTTGTATTAAACGGTTGTGGCATTAGGAAGGGTGAGAACCACTAGTTTAAGATATTCTTGCACGGGATAAGGGAGAGACCTGCAGTTGTCTATTTCATCTGTTGTTCTTATCAAGTAACTCTCCTTCCTGCTAAGTAGAATAATAAAAAGCACAAAGTAATTAATAAAGTTACTCCAACAAAACCAGTGAGGGCTTTCACAGAACAAAAAGGAGGAGTAGCTACACTGTCGACAGTGTTTGTTATTTCAATTCTTGTGACAGATTACGCTCTTAAGGGTCAGAGGACTGGGGATCGCTTCCATATAGGTTCAACAAATGAAATTCTTTCACCTTTGCCAATATGAATATAATTATTACTAGAAACAAGAAGTTTGCTGTTTTACCTTGTTGTGTCACCAAATCCTCAGATGCTGATGACAGTCTTCTGATGGAGAAGTGGAATTAGTGATGCATACCAACCACCATAAAACTGACTGCTTTATTCATAACCTTGTTAGAGCCCAGAGGGTGCATGCTGAACTCACCCGGGCCTAGAGAATGGGGGGCTCCCTTTGTGGTGTATCCCCATATCAATCCTTCCTTTCTGAAGAGAAGCTACAACTGCCATTGGGAAAAGGGATGCTGAGCACTCCAAACTACTTCCTGCTGAAACTGGATGATGATCTAGGGGGGCAGTTAGAGGTTCCTCAGAGGAGGTTGATCCAGATTTGACAGTGAATGAAAATAATGGTCTCTTTGAAATGCATTTTGGCAGTTTGTATCTTATAAGGAATTTGTTTTCTCTAATTTGCCAAATATGCTAGAATTGGTCTTAGCATTATCTAATTATCCTTTTAATATCCTAGTTAGTAGCTAGAGACTGAAGCAGCTTACAAATCCAAAAACATTTTCAATGTACTCAAGACAGTTATGCTACAAATTTTAACTCCTTAGTAGAATCACACCATTAATATCTAACATCTAATTTATAATAGAATATTTTAAGTCTCCTGTTATGTTCAAACTGCATCAAATCCAAACTATGTTCAGCATAAGACTGACATGCCAGGCCAAACTATTGCAAAAGATTGCATAAACAAGCAACATTAGTTACAAATCAGTTTTGCTATCCATTAACTAATTAGTAAATCAACGTTTACAGACAAATAATTAGATGTTACTTAGAAAATCCTTAAGACTGGCAAGGTTTCTTGCTCATGTCAAGGTTTTTTGATCTGATGGGCAGGCAGCCACTGCCTTTCTTGTTGCTCTGCAATGATATAAGCAAAACCTCGACCCCTTTATAGCACATTACTAGGTTAACACATTACCAGGTTCCAGTTCAGACATACCAGGGTTTTTTTAGTTTTTTGCTTTTTTGTTTTTTTATAGGAAATAGGTTGTTCAAATCCCCATGCTCACAGTCTTTGCTTTTGGGTCCCAGGTTGGGCCTAAATAATAGGTTTTCTACTGCAAAGGTGTTCCATTACTATCAAACTGAGAGCAGCATTCATTTGCCCAATGGAACCTTTAGGGCGTACACCAGAGGGTTTACATTCTCCTTGTTCTTTTTGATTACTAAATAGGTAATGGTCTTTCCCACTGATACTAATTGCTATTCTTTTTCCAACTTTCTTGTCTCATATGCCCTACTTTCTCACAATTTTGGCATTTAGTAGTTTTAACTGTGAGGCTATTCAACTGGTCTTCCACCTAATTAATCTGATTTCTGATTCTTTTAGGCAATTGTTCTTACTTTGGCTCAAGTAAACTCTTTAAATTATATTTTTTGTCTCTGGATTTTTCTTTTAAGTTACTGTTAAGTTCCCTTAATTAAAAACTCCCTTTTTTGGTCTGCCAAAGGTCTCACTACTTTGTAGGAGTTCCCTTGGTTTATAGAATGAGATCTCACAATTTAACAGACAAACACAGACACATCACCAAGAACAAAATGACTTCCCAGACACACTGCTGTTTGCCAGAGGTCTACTTACTCTGAGTGATGTCCCCCTCTGGTTTCTGTTTGCCAAAAGATCCCACTTACTTTGAGCAGCGTTACCCCTTTTGCTGAAAGGGGCCAAAGGTCGTACTTAATCCAAGTGCAGCTTCCCCTTTGACTAAAAGAGACCAAAAGTTACACTTAACCCAAGCGCAGCTCCCCCTTTGGCTGAAACTCCCTCTTGTCATTTGCCGAAGGTTTCACTTACTTCAAGTGTAATTTCCACTTTCTGTCTGTGACCCAGTCCAGATTCTGTCAGATCCTGCTGACTACACCATTTGTTGGTGCTGCTATGGCATCCCATCACCGTGCAAATAAAAACAGCCAGGACATGGATTGAAGGTACATGCCTGCAAGGGGTGGACTTCCCATTTGTCATCCAAGAGCCCAGAAACTGCTTTCTTGACCTTTTCTTGAAGTCTGATACAACAGGAGTAGAGGCCCACATGCTAGGATCACATGTTTAATGGTTGCTAAGTGCTCTTTCTGCCTGGGCTCAAGTCCCATCCTATTGCCCTACGAATGTTACAAAGTATAACACTTGCTTGCTAATGAGCTACTGATCTACCTCATTAATGCATGCAGCTGCTTGAGGGCTTGTCTCCAGGCTGCAAAACATCTCTATGCCAGCTAGGAGATTGTCTTACTCCCAGCGCCGCCTTCAAGATCTGGTGGCTGCTTCTATAAGCCAGGTGCTCAGTCTCCTGTATCAGGGACCTGTGGTCTGACATTTGTATCATTGCAGTTCTAAAAGGAGAAGAGTCAGAGAATGGGGCTGAATAGTATTTGGATAAATAATGCATCAAAACTTCCCAACTTTGGTAAAAGAAATAAATCTAATGATCCAGAAACTGAGGAAACCTCAAAAAGAATAGACCAAAAGAACTCCACATGAAGCCACCAGGTACTTAAAGTCCTAAGCTAAAGAAAAAGAAAAAGAAATTCTTGAAAGCAGCAAGAGAGAAATGACCCTTTACCTACAGGGGAAATCAAATTGAATGACAGAAGGTTCCTCACTGGAAACTACATAGGCACAAGGAAGTAACACAGCATTTTTCACAGGATGAAAGAAAAGACCTGACAACTCAGAATCTTATATCCAATGAAACTTTCTTTCAAATGAAAGTGCAATGACACTCTTATAAAATGAAAACAACGATAGCAACAAAATTTAAAAGAATTTGTTGCAAGCAAATCTACTTTAAAGAATGGCCAAAATAAATTCCTTCTCTGCATGAGTTTTAGCTACTTCAATAAAGCAAAAAAAAAAAAAAAAAACCTTTTAAAATAAATAAGTAAAATAAAGGCATATAGATTGAAAAGGCAGAAAAAGTGTCCCTATTAGTAAATGTCATGGTGATCTACATGTCTACATGAAAAAGATTGAGAATTGGCTAAAAAAATTCTAGAACTAATAAGTGATCTGAGCAAGGTCACAGTATACAATCTGCCCAACAATATCTACACACACAAATCAATCACATTTCTACATACTAATTGTGAACAATATAGAAACTGGAATTGAAAACACAATACATTTCATTTCAAAGAAAATTAAATATGTAATTATAAATATAACAAAACTTACATAGGCTCTATATGGTGAAAGTTGCAATATGTTAACAAAAGAAACCTCAATACGACCTAAATATATGGAGAGACATACCAAGTCCATGGAGCAGAAGACTCAATATAGTTAAAATGTTACTTCTCCCCAACTTGGTATATAGATTTAATGCACTTCCTGTCACAGTCAGAGCAACTTTTTTTACAGGTATAGACAAGCATATCCTATAGTCTATTTGTAAATAGAGGTTTACAAAAGCAAAGACACGTTTGACCAAGAGTTAAATGAGAGAAATAACTCTTTCTCCTGCTCACACACAGACACATTCCTCAGCCCATTTAGTGACTAACTACACCCAGTTGGGTGCCTCACAAGCTGTTTCATATTTGCCTCACAACTCATCCTCCAATACATCCTTCATTTTCTCCAGGGCTGTAATGTGATGCCAGGGGATGTATCTTGAGTAGAGAAGTAGAAAATTTACTTCAAGATGAATTAATCCATCTTCTGAAAAATTTAAAGAATTCACCACTCTGGTTGGGGAGAACATAAGGAATTGAAGTCCAAGGATATTTACATCATGGAGAATGAGATATAAGGCTTGGATGTGCCACATTCATAGATGCATACATTTATCTGAAATTTGAATTGTAATATGTTAGCTTGAGTGTTTGGAAGATGCATTATTAATATGCATAGTTAGTTAATAGGTGACATACAGAAAAAAAGAGTCCAAAGGCCCAGACTGGTTGTGTGCAGCATACTCAGCTGTCCCCAGAATTCCCTGTGAGACACTTCAAGGGACAACTTCTTCATTAAAGCATCCATAAATGTATTGCTTGGTGGGAACAGCATAAGTGTCACCATGATGTCTGTGCTTTAGAGACTATGATGACAGTAGGGGAGGCAATAAGAGATAAAATTCTCTTTTCTCAGTGGGAATAATTGGATCCCAAGGTGGTAGAGGGCAGAGTTGTGTTTATATGTCATAGGCAAGGGGACACAGTGACTACAGTAAGCTTCAGAGGCTGATGCCCAAAGGCACAAGGATGGTGAAGTTCACAGCAATGATTCTATGGACAGCTGAAATATAAAGGTAGAAATAATCTGGATCTGGTGAGAAGAAAATTAAGGCACCATAAAAGGATTAATGATGGCCCCAGCCCCTTCCCAGACCAGTGTTCCTAGCTCCGCGGTCTCTGATGGAAGAGAGGCAGGTGCCTCTGGCAGGGAATCCCAAGACACAGCCATGGCTGTGTTCAGTGCTCTTCCCAGGCTCCTTCTCAGAGGCACCTGCGGCCACTTACCAGGTGAATTTCACATTCATGAAGAGAAATACCTACATAGTCCAGGTGTTGATAGCTATTGGCTCCAATTTTTTCCTGATCCTCAGACACTTAACATGTCTTCTGGTCCAGGAGACAGAATAGAGGCTTATAGAGGGCAAGTGACAGGTGCCTTCTGGGCTCAGTACATACAATGTTGGTCCTGTGGAGTAGTGTCCCCACTCTGTAGGCATTCTCTTGGTTTCAGAATGAGGAGAAAGACATGTCAAATAACTGTCAGACTTCCTATTTATTCCCTACTACATTAGGAAGTGGTCTAATCCCACACCAAGAGAGTAACACAAAAGAGACATGATACCCTGATGGACATTTTAGAGACGAATGACTTAAAATCACCTGCAAAGTGAGAGACAAATTGCATTAGTCACCAAATACAATAAATTAATAATAATACAATTATTGGTCCTTCTGTGACTTTATAGGCAACATAAAACATACAGTATTAGCTGCTATCTCCCACCGACCAGGAGGTACCCTCGTGAGGCCACAAAATCTGAGGGGGCCACAGCAAGCAGAGGCCCCTCAATAGACAGGTGTCACTCAAGCTGCTCTATCAGCTAGGCCTGTGGAACAGCTTGTCTGAAGCTGTCCTCACTGGCAAGCCTGATGGGAGACCTAGGAGTGGGATAAAGTAGCACCGTCCTGCCCTCCCTACAGCACTGGCCTCCGCTTTAGAAGCAGCTCTTGGCCCCACTTGGCCCTGGTTTGGAGTGAAGCTCTGAGGGTGGGGAGCAGTGTGACTCAGTAACAGAGCTGTGCCTTCTGTCTGCTGGCCCTAAAGCTGGATGTACACTGTGGTCTGTACTAGGTATGTCATGTTTGTGAGGCTGGGCTGAGCAGGTATGTGAGGGGTGATCGCCACAGGCTCCTGTGGAATGTGTGGCCATGTGCCAAAGGTCTCACACACAGCTAGTAGTGCAAGCTTGGGGAAGACATGCTCACCTGGAGCAGAAGGGCAGACACACCCTTCGCCTAGACTCTAACAGTCAGTCCTCGCAACCATGACCGTCAGGTGTGCAGCCACAGAGCTGACAATGCCAGCTGGCTGTAGCAGTGCAGCATTCAGAGTGAGCCACCATCTTCCCCCAATGTCTTTTTTTTGTCATTGTACAACAGGATTTAATAAGCATCAGTTTTTTCACCTGCTAATGCTGGAGATAATGTCAGGAGGGAGTGTGGACAAGATCGTATCGCCTCTCAATGGTGGCAGAGCTGATGGCACTTCTGATGCCTTGTTAATGCAGAAGTGACCATATCTTCTGCTGAGAAGCACAGCTGGTGTGGCAGATGAAGCTGAGGGTCTTCCTTCTGCCCCTCCTCCCCACCCCCATTTTCCCCTCCCTCTTCTCTGTCCAAACACACTGCCCTGTGTGGATAGCAGCAACAGTACCTCTCTCTCTCTGCCTCTGGCTACTTCAGCCCATGGGAAGGACAGGAGGAAACCATGGACAGAAGGCCCCAGGGGTGTCCAACCTGTGGTCCATGGGCAGCATGCTGATTTTGTGAGGATATTTTTTGCTTATCTGTGGCATTGGATATAATGAAAAGTATGCACATATCTTTTTCTGTTGCTAATCACCTTTCCTTAGTGCTTGTGTATTTAATATGTGACCCAAGACAACTCTTCTTCCAATGTTCCACAGAAAAGAAATAGCACTGGACACCCCTGAAACTCAAGATGATTCATTCCCACCACTCCCTCTGGCAAAATGATGCATTCAGCTCCTGGATGGTCCCTCTCATCCAGCTCTCTGCATCTCCAGGTCCTGGTAACTGTCCCCATCCCTCACTCTGAGAGCAAGGGGAGCCTCCTCTGACCATCCCTGAAGAACAGCATCATCCCTGCCTGGCTAAAGTCATTTCCAGCTGCCCAATGTGGGTGGCCAAGTCCCTAGCCAGGCAGGGTAGAGGCTGCCTGATTCTTGGGGTCTTTATCTTAAAGTAAAAGCAGCTGTCCAATTTGTTGGTAGAGTCTTTAATTTAAGAACAGAAACAGCAAACTAAGTGAGGTGGGGACTGACACAGAAAGTTGGCAGAAGGGAAAGGCAGAGGAATCAGAGCTTCAGGGATAGGAGATGCACTCTGCATAAAACTGGAGAGAACGGTGGCAGTTAGGAGCACCAGAGAGACACTGCTGAGATGAAAAGGTCAAAGGGCACTTCCTGGGGACAGTGTGGTGTGGCCTGGAGGTGGCCAGGGAGGGAGGTGAAGTTGAGGAGGTAGAGTTGATGAGGTGGATCTGAGGGAGGTGGAGTTGAGGGAGATGGAATTGAGAGAGGTGGTGGGGCCAAAGCAAGGCAAGTCCCCTGAGGCCTGCATGTAAACATCAGGGAAGGCTGAGGGGACGAGAGAGAGGGAGGAAGGGTCCAGGCATCAGCAAGGCAAGGTAGCAGGTGGGAGATGAAGGGAGGAAAGGAGGACGTGAGCTGAGCTAGATGCAGCTGGGCCCAGGGAAGATGCCATGGCCACCTGCAGGCATGGCAATGAGGGGTAAGAGAGGATGCCACTCCTTTTAGTGAAAGGGCTGGGGGAACATCTAGGTTTTAGGGTGGCCAAGAAAGAGGGCCCAAGCAGGAAGGGCTGGAGGCTCCTTCCCTGCACAATCTGAGGCTCAGGCCCCTCCCCAGCATCCAGCCAGGAGTGCTGGGAGGCATCTGCATGACGTCATACAAGGCCAGAATTTAAAACAGAAATGAGGCTGCATGGCAGCTTTGCTGCCCAGGGAATCTGAAGGCCGTATTCTCCTAAACTCTCCCAGCCTTTCAGGAAGGTAGCAGGCTGTCAATTCACAGGAGAAAGGGCACCTGGGGGTGTGAGTGACAGAAATGGGACCAGAAAAGTCCCTGATGTGTTTGTGCTTTAGCACCTTAAACCTTTAGAATTCTTTACATGGTGATCACGTCTGAGCAGAGTTCCTGGTAGACATTTTCATCTCAAGGCATCATGCACAGAGGGCTTAAAATCGAAGAGGTCCCTCTGGGTGTCACCAGGGACTAGGAGACAAAGGCAGAAAGGCCTTTTGTTCTCATTACTCCTGTCCTGTGTGGAATGCTCAAGAAAAGAACCACAATATAGCATTGACAGAACCACCAGAGTCTCAGAAGCCCAGCCAAGCAGAGGGTATTTACTGCACCTGTGTATTGATGGCAACTCAAACACGGACACTCCCCAAACAGAGAATCATTGCTTTAGGCTGTTACATATGTAAACTATTATTTTAAAAGCATCTATAATCTTTCTGCAAATCAAATTTCTGGACTTCTAATAGATAACTTTGAAACTCCAGACATAAAAATATAAATGGATAAAATGCAAGTTGACACCATACAAACTATTAAAAATCCAAGAAACTAATACATTCTAAAACTGTTTGTGAAAGAACAGTTTATAGTTTATTTTTTTAATACAGAAAATGTTTCCTTAAAAGCAGTGTACCTTTTCCCAGAAACAGTGTCTATGTAGAGGGCATACAATTTGAAGGCTGATTATTTTAGCATGAAAAGTGATTGCATGAAGAGAAATCATGCATGTGTCACCCCAGAAGTGGCATTAAAGCAGAACAAGCAGTAATGAGCAGGTTTGTGTCCTTTCCTACATAGAACAGCAAGAAGTACTTTGAAATATACCTGTTTTTCTGTAGGGAATCTTGAGTGAGTTATCTCGTGTTTCCTCTTTTGTTCTTGTGGAGAGAGAACAGGCAGCAGAGGCCAAGATCTCCCAGCATCCACTGGGACAGGAGCGTGAGCTGCGGAGGTCTTTCCCAGGGTGGCTCTGCTCTGACCCATCTCCAGAGTGAGCACCATTTTTCTTCCAAAGAGTGGTGTCAGGGTACTTTTCTGACTGATGTTTGTGGAAGATCAAGTTTCCCTTAGTCTTAGGCAATGAGTGGGGATCTGCTAGCCCCACCCCACCACCACATGAGCGACGAGCAGGTAGCACATCCCCACGGTACAGGACACGACCATCATCGGGAAGCCCAGTCTGGAATGCAGAGAGAAACCAGTTATAACATCTCGC
Source organism: Perodicticus potto (assembly GCA_963574655.1). NCBI lineage: Eukaryota > Metazoa > Chordata > Mammalia > Primates > Lorisidae > Perodicticus > Perodicticus potto. The sequence goes on from CAUYRH010062397.1 coordinate 19,034, forward strand.
ATCTAGGAGCACCATGAGATATGGAGTGGTTTTTACAAGGTATTACTCTAAGAGAATATGGCCTTAGGATCTTAATATACACACAAAGTTCATTACTTTTTATTCCTAGAAATCAGAAAGTTAGTTTTAACCTGGGTTGTGTGGGTGCACGCTTCTGCTGACATCGCCCACTGTATGTAATTTCATATGAGAGCTGTTTGGCATTTTTTCCCATTGTTAAAGGGTATTTGCAGCCTCCATTTGTTCACTCACAGCATGAATAGGCCGGCCTTTCCTCACTGCCAATGTTGTGTGCCACTCTAAATCTCTGGATGTTTCCTGCAACCATGTCATCCTCCAATACACTTTCTCTGAGGAGTTCCCACAGAGGTCACATTCCCAAAGACTCCCCAAATCCCTCACATTCAAAGCTGTGGGGAGCTTAGAAGTAGGTTTGGAAAATAAGCCCAGGTCTTTCAAAGAAGGTAAGAGGGAAGACTAGGATTCTCTTGTGTGCTGGAAAGGTGGAAGATGTGTGCACAAGTAAGCACAAATACAACAGTTGTGCTGTGCTCCTGTGCTATGCCTGGCTCCTGTGAATTCATACCCTGTCTTACAGATACTGACAGATTCCCATCAGCATTTGGAATCTGTGCTCTGCAGCCACTGTTTAGTTCTGCTTTGTCACTCAGAAAGGTCCCTGCACAGATTACAGTTTGGGTTTTAAAAGGCTTAAAATTTCAGGGGGAAGGTAGAGGTCAAGAAAGAAATCCAGCAACAAGAACCTCATGTGTGACAATCACAAGGCCCATGGCATTCTCCCTTCTTGGCTGTGTATGCAAGAAAAAGGCCTTCAGAAAGAGCCGAGGTCTCTCTGCAGAGCTTTGATGGAGCCTGAAGCCACACACCTGAGTGAAACAGCCCTTCAATTCTAGAGTAGACACAGGCATTTCAGCCAGTTAGGAGGATTGTCTTAGTTTCTCTTGTGAACATCTTTTATTTTACCAAAATAATAATAATAATAATAATAATAATAAATAAGAAAGAAGGAAAGAAAGAGCACACACATAACAAAAAGTGGGAAATGTCAATGGATGGTAGACAAACAAAGCAAAACAAAACAAAAACAAGAGAAGGCTATTTTTCCAGGCAGAGGAGCAGACAGAAGACTCCTAGATAATAATTATGCTGTTCCTACCAAATACAACAGGGAAAAACTTTTTAAGGTCATAACCCACCCTTGGCCCCTTGGCAAAAGCCAAATGGGGAACCAGGACTTCCAAGCCATAACGAGCCATCTCTCCTATAGTGTCAGTGAGGACCATGTGGGAATACCATAATTTATCCCTCATCTGGAGGGAGAGAAGTCCTCTTTCCCTTGGGTATGGTGGTTTCAAAGGAAACCTAGTAGGATGCCAAGACTTTTATCACCTTTCAGCAGTAATAAGGCCTCACCCCCTCCCCCAAAATGTCAGCAAGTTGGAGGTCACATGGAGAGAAAAACGCTCCTGCCCTCTATGTGGTAGGGACAGGGACCTGCTGAGGACCCACATCCCCACCCTGCTTGGCAGTAAGGGGCTTCCTCATACATTGACATCAACAGAGGCCCAGGGGAAGCCTGGACTTCCAATCCCACCCAGAAAAAGTGGGGAGATGGCCTCCAACTCCACCAGCATAGGGTCAGAGGAGGTCTGCCAAAATATAAGGCTTGCATGAGATCCCTGTGTCATAACACAACACTAAAGATGTGAAGGATGTGACAAAAAGTCTCCCATCATCCTAAGAACCAGCAATGTTTTAAGTTGAATGAGACAAGATGATCAACAGTGCCAACAGTGATGTGATATGGGCCTTAAAGTTACATGACAAAGAATTCAAGACAGCCATCATAAAAAGTCTTCAGCAAGCAATCACAAACACATTTGAAATAAATGAAGAAACAGAAACTCTTCAGAAAATAAATATAAGATATAAAGGAGAACTAAATGGGAATTTCAGAAATAAAAACAGAATAGAAAAATAAAAAAACAAGCAGAAGTAATGAAATAATAAAGATAAGAGCATAAATCCATGAAATTAGAAACAAGGAAAATAGTAGAGAAAATCAATAAAATGAGCTAAAATATCAATAAAGTTAACCTGCTTCTAGAAAGACTGACAAAGGGACAAAATAGAGAGAAGGCAAAGATAACATTAGTGAAACAAGGGAACTCATAGCAGGCACCATGGACACTGAAAGGATAAAAGGGGAGCACTGGCCAAGCATGGTGGTTCACACCTGTAGTCCCAGCTACTTGGGAGGTTGAGGCAGGAGGATCTCTTAAGCCCAGAGTCTGAGGTTGCTGTGAGCTATGATGCCATAGCCTGGGCAAAAGAGTGAGACTCTGTCCCCAAAACAGAAAAAGGAATAGTATTTAAAAACTTTACATATTGAGAATTTTTGCATCTATATTCATTAGTGAAATTGGTCTCTGGTTCTCCTTTTTAGTTGGATCTTTTTCTGGTTTTGGTATCAGGGTGATGTTTGCTTCATAGAACATGTTGCAGAAGCTCAGACAAAAGCTAGATAACTAGAATTTACAGAGAACTCAAATTAAGCAACAACAACAACAAAGCCAACAATCCCCTATATCAATGGGCAAGTGAGATGAATAGAACTTTCTCTAAAGACAGACAAATGGCTAACAAGCATGTAAAAGAATGCTCATCATCCCTAATCATCAAAGAAATACAAATAAAAACCACCTTGAGATATCACCTAACCCCAGAGAGATTGGCCCACATCACAAAGACTCAAAGCTGCAGATGCTGGCGTGGATGTAGAGAGAAAGGAATGCTTTTACACTGCTGGTGGGACTGTGAACTAATACAACCTTTTTGGAAGGAAGTATGGACAATCCTCAAAGAATTCAAACTAGACCCCCCATTTGATCCTGCAATCCCATTACTGGGCATCTACCCAGAAGAAAAAAAAAAATCATTTTATCATAAGGACATTTGCACTAGACTGTTTATTACAGCTCAATGTACAATTGTAAAGTTGTAGAAACAATCTATATGCCTACCAATCCAGAATACAAGCTGTAGTATATGTATACCATGGAATACTATTCAGCTACCAAAAAGGATGGTGACTTTACATTTTATGTATTAATTTGGATGGAGTTGAAACACATTCTTCATAGCAAAGCATCACAAGAATGGAGAAGCAATAACCCAATGTACTCAATTCTGATATGAGGACAATTGATGCTAGCACATGGTGGGGGGAATAGGTCAGGGAAGAGAGGGAAGGAAGGAGGGGGATATGGGATTATGGTGTGTGACACACCTCTTGGGGGTGGGACACAACTAATCGAGGGACTTCACCCAGCAAATGCAAGTAGTATAATCTGGCTCACAACCTCAATGATTCACCAACAATAAAAAAAAAATGAATAAATAAAAACCTTACATACATAAATTTAACAACTAGAATGAAACAATTTAATTCTATATCTATTAAAGAATTTAGATCAGTAAACACCTTCCATGAAAGAAAGCTGTAAAACCAGATTGTCTCACTGTACACAAGTACTTCCAGAAAGAGAAAGGGCAGTAATATCATTTTTCAACTGACTATATGAGCCCGGTGTTACCTCAATCTGATACAGAAAATCATCTAGGAAAAAAAAAATGAAAGAACCTCCAGCTAACACTGTCCTTAATAATGAGAGACTGACTGTGTCACCCTGCAGTTCTCACTGCAATGCTGAAGCCCCTGCCAGTGGAACCAGGCAAAAGACATGAAGACTGAAAAGATGAAATGCAATTGTCTACATTTGCAAGTGACGTAAGAGATTATGTGGAAAATCCTGAGAAATCTATAAAACAAAAGAAAACACTCCTAAAACTAATCAGTGATCAGTGAGTTCAGTAAAGACCACAACACAAAACCAACTGATTCAAACATCATTTTTTTCCTACATACCAGCAAAGAATACATGGAAATTAAAAACACAATACTATTATCTACAATTACTTCAATAAAGTTTAATATTTTAACATAAACTTAAATCCTGCACAGCATCTGCATGCTATAAATTATAAAATGGACATTTAAAAAGATCACAATGAACAGGGAGACAGTGTTCTGATTCAACATAGTCAAAATGTAAATTTGCCCCAAATTGATTATAGGTTTAATGAAATTCCTATCAAAAATCAAAGCAAGATTTTATTCCTAGCCATAGACAACTTTATCCAAAAATTTACATGGCATATTTATACAGGCTCTAGAATAGTAAAGATAATCCTAACAAAGGAGAGTGAAGTGTAATACCTACTCTATCCAATGTGAAGGTCTGCTATGTAGTAACTGTGATCATGGCAGCATAGCGCTGATGGAGATACAGATGCAAGGGTAAATGGACCAGATGTACAAACATATGCTTGACTCATTCTTTTTCTTTTTCAAATTCTTAAAATTATTATGAGTACATTTTAGTTATATATATGTATAGGGTACATGTGATGTTTTGCTACCGGCATACAAAGTACATTTATTAAATCAGGGTAGCTGGGGGAATCCATCACTTGTGTTAGGAGCTGCCCAACTGATTGTTTTTATAGAGATGCAAAAGTAAGTCAATGGAGGAACAAATGTTTCTAGAGGAAAGGCTAGAGAATGAATTTCACCCTCAATCTCACACTTTCTACAGAAATTAGCACATAATGGATCATAAAGTCAAAACACGAAATTATAAAACATTTAGAAGGAAACAAGTGCTAAAATACTTGAGGCTTAGAGTTTAGTGAAGAGTTCTCAGACATGACATCAAAACTACAATACTATAAAAGAAAAAAGTTGATAAAATTGACTTCATCAAAATGAACGCATTCCCAGTGGAGCATAGCTGGGACAAAAGCAGGCATGGCAGCAGCATCAGTTCAGGGAAGGGCAGGACTGAGAGCCCTCTGTGAGCTCTAACCGCACCTGTCCCCAACACAGATTGCAGCAGAGACAGAGACACCAGCTCCATGAGAACTGGCACAGTGGCAGCAGCACAGGGTGGGACTGAGTTGCAGTTTGTGTGAATTCAAACAGCTCCTGGTCCACAGTGGAATACAGCCAGGACAAAAATATAAATTCCATGAGAATATAAGTGGCAGCAACATTAATCAGGAGTGGAGCTGGAATTGAGTGACACTCCCCAGGTTCCATTAAGTACCCGAGGTAGTCAGGCTTCAGCTCCCCCTGCCGGCTGGTGGTAGAGTGCAGCAGCCTAGCCGAGAAGACATAGATCTTCCTGTCACTGGGGCAGGTGCAACCCCCTGGCACATCTGCTCATTGTAGGGAACTGGGCCACAGCCCTGTGGGGTTATCAGTGACTGGGTGTGACAGAGGTGCAAGGTGGGGAAGGAGGCACCAACCTCCCTGGACTAACTCATTTTGCTGGGCGGGCCCTTCTGACTCCACAGATCACTGGAGTGAGCCACACTTGAACGGCCAGCAGACCCCTGCTATCTAGTTTCTGGAGACCTTTTAAACTATCCACTTGAGACTTGGTGCTGACTGGGACAACTGATTTGGAATCCTTGACCTGGGTCCAAGGACCATCCAAGGGGGTACCCTGGTTGTGTTGTAGTGGAAGGTTTGATTTTCCTTTTCCAGTTGTTGCCCATGGTGGGTGGGGTGTCTTAGTTGCTTGTATTTCTCCACAGGTGAGACTTCAACCCAGAGTTACTGATTCACTAGGATTAGACAGAGACCAGCTGAATACAACACAGACCCACCACACCAAGCAGGTCCCCAGTGTCTCAGGCTGTAGTACTGTATGGGTCCTTTACAAAGCTGTAGGGGAAAAACTAGTCATCAGCCCCACCTCTTGGGCAAAGGGCTGGTTAATCACTACTCCAGGAGCCCCCAATCCAATTTCACCTTACCTGCTCATCTAGCCAAATAGTGAAAAATAATCATGGGGGTGGAATCAGCAGAAAAACTTGGGCAACATGAATAATCAGAGTAGATCAACTTTCCCAGGGAACCACAAAGCATATACACCAGACGATCCCATTTATAAACAAATGGCTGAGATGTCAGATATCGAGTTTAGAATTTGGATGGCAAATAAAAATAACAGAATAGAAGTAAAGTTGGAATTAGAAATAGGAATAATTCAAAAGTTGTTTCAAGAATTCAATGACTTCAAAGACAAAATCACCATAGATTTTGACACATTGAGAAAAGAAGTTGCAGCCCTCCAAGGTATGAGAAATACAGTAGAATCCCTCAGTAACAGAATGCAGCAGGCAGAAGAAACGATTTCTGACATTGAAGACAAAGCTTTTGAATGCTCCCAAACACTCAAAGAGGAAGACAAATGGAGAGCAAAAACAAATCATTCTCTCAGAGAGCTGTGGGATAATTCAAAAAAACTAATATTCACCTTATAGGAATTCCTGAAAGTACAAGGTTGCTTCAAAAGGCCCAGAAGCTCTACTCCAAAAGATAATTGAAGAGAACTTCCCAAACATGGCAAGAGATTCTGAAATTCTGATAGCAGTTTTAGAACCCTAGCATAACTCAATCCAAATAAAGCATCTCCCAGACACATTATAATTAACTTCACTAAAGTTAACAGGAAGGAGAAAATTCTGCAAGCAGTCAGACGTAAGAAAACCATTACCTACAAGGGGAAGAATATTACATTGACTGCAGATCTCTATGCTAAATCTTTTCAAGCTAGAAGAGGGTGCTCATCGATCTTTAACCTCCTAAAACAAAATAACTTTCAACCCAGGATCCTGTATCCAGCTAAACCAAGTTTCATTCATGATGGAGAAATTAAATACTTTAATGACATTCCCATGTTGAAGAAATTTGCCATAACTAAACCAGCTCTCCAGGATATTCTCAGACCTATCCTCCATAATGACCAGCACAATCCTCTACCACCAAAGTAAACTCACTCAGAAACTTCTTATCAAATTCCAACTTCCACAGTGGTGAAAGGATAAAAAAGGTCCACTGGACTTTTGAAAAACTCAATACCCCCAATACTACCAGGCTTATCAATATTCTTAATTAATGTTAATGGCTTAAATTGTCCTCTAAAAAGGCACAAGTTGGATGACTGGATATAAAAACTTGGGCCAGATATCTGCTGAATTCAAGAATCTCATCTTACCTTAAAAGATAAATATACACGCAGGGTAAAGGAATGGTCATCTATAATTCAGGCAAATGGAAATCATAAAAAAGCAGGTGTTGCAATTTTATTTGCAGATACAATAGGCTTTAAACCAACCAAAGTAAGGAAAGATAAGGATGGTCACTTCATATTTGTTAAGGGTAACACTCAACATAATGAGATTTCAATTATTAACATTTAAGCACCCAACAAGAATGCACCTCAATTTATAAAAGAGACTCTAACAGACATGAGCAACTTGATTTCCTCCAGCACCATAACAGAGATTTTAACACCCCTTTAGCAGTTTTAGATAGATTCTCCAATAAGAAACTAAGCAAATAAATCTTAGACTTAAACTTAACCATTCAACAATTGGATTTAACAGACATCTACAGAACATTTCATCCTAACAAAACTGAATACACATTCTTCTCATCAGCACATGGAACATCCTCCAAAACTGATCACATCTTAGGTCACAAGTCTAACCTCAGCAAATTTAAAAGAATAGAATTATTCCTTGCATCTTCTTGGACCAAGAAGGAATAAAAGTTGAACTCAGTAACAACAGGAATCTTCATACTCATACAAAAACATAAAACTAAATAACCTTATGCTGAATGATAACTGGGTCATAGATGAGATTAAGAAGGAAATTACCAAGAGGTGGAGCATAATGCCTGATGGGATGGATGTTTAGCACAATTCTCCCAAATCTTAAGGTGAGAGAGAGGGTGGCTGGATCTTCCTCCGTGTGGAGTGCTGATGTGGACAGACAGCTGGTGGGGACCACAGAGAGACGCTGGATTGCTGAACTTAAAATGTAAACCAGAGGCATGGAATCTGCTAGATCTGCTAGAGAAATTTTCGTGCCACTGTTGAAATGGCACCAGTGGTGGCAGAAAACAGCCCCTCCCCCACAGAGGACTGTAGTTCCCAGTTCGTGGGGAAACTACATGTTTTGTGGAAAGATCAGTGAAGTGTGGACTCCTGAGCGGAATTTTGCAACCAGACAGGGGTGCCATTTGGAGCAGCAGGAGGCTAGGCAGCCCAGTAGAAAATTAAGGAGAATGAATCCCACCCAGAAAGAGACACATTTTGAAATGTCAAAAATGGTGACCGGCCACAGGCTCCCTTTTCCAGAACAGCAGGTGTGAATGAACGAAGTTGATCATTCCTGGTGGGGAATATTGGTGTAGACTGGCAGCTTGGGGTGTGCAGTGAACTGGCAGATTGCTGGACTCAAAAATTTAATCTTGAGCCACGGACACTGACAGAAAAATCTCAGCCCCGCTGCTGAATGGCGGGCACCAGCAGCAACCAGCCCCTCCCTCATAGAGGATTGCAATTCCCAGGTCATGGGGAAACTAGGTGCTGAGTGGAGAATTTGGTGAAGTGTGGGCTCCTGTGCCCAATATGGAGTTCAGATAGGGGTGCTGGAACAGATCAGACGAGGTTGGACAGCAGGTTGGAAAACAGACATGTTTTGAAATTTCAGAAATGGCGAGGACAGGCACCTCTTTCTACAGGCCAGATACAGTGGTAACCTTGGTAACAAAGTAAAACGTGAATCAGGTATAAGCCTGGGAACCGCTCACAGTGCCACCAAGTGTCCAGAAAATATATTGCAATATAAATATATTCCTTCTAAAGTTGACCCCTACATCATTCATATAGTTGTATTTTATATATGTGTATACATATATATATGTGTGTAAGAACAATATTTGGGGGATTGGTGTCTTTTTTCTTCAAATTTTTCCTCTCAGAGTTATTGTTAATTTTATTTTAATTTTTTAATTTTTTTTCTTTTTTTAGTAATAATATATAATTTTTTTTCTTCCCTTCCTCTTCTTCCTTTCTTATGGTTGCTGAGAGTGCTTACATCAGATTTTTAGAGTTTTTTTGTTTGTTTGTTTGATTATCATCTTTTCTGTTGTAGTTGTTTTTGTCTGTATGTCCAGTTGTTTCTGATTTTCCATGCATCTGTGTGCTTATGTGTCTGGTAGACTTTTTGTCTGTTTATTTACTCATTTGGTTTTAACGTGTTTTGTGTTTTGCTAAATCCTCGGGTTGGCTACTTTCCCTAACTACAATTTTCATATTCAACAAGAACAAGGGGGATGGGGCATAACCATTGACTGGAGCCAGCTTTCAACAGAAGCTCCAGTCCAGAGGGAGAGATAACGGCCAGAAAGCACCCAACAAAGCCAAAGGAGGGGAGCTGAGCTGAGAGAAGAGATAGATAACTGCACATCTTCCCTGCCAAGGCAAGCTTTGACTCCAAGGAAACAGATTTCACGTACAGATCTCATCCCAAAGAGGAAGTGTGTCTGTCCCCTTAACGAAGAGAGTTGCTTGCTTGCTGTGGGATCCTTACTTGTGAGTGATGAACTGAGGTTCTCTTCCCTCACCCCACCAGAGGGAATTGCTGGAAGTTGGGACTCCTTCTTCAGAGAGCCTCTACTGTGAGCCCAGGAATTCCCTTGTCTGGCAGGAAGTTGAAACAAATATTTTCCTTGCCACCTTGAACTTCCAGTGTACCCTTCGCCCATTGGCCTGGAGGTCTAGAAATCCAACCCCTGCAGAGACCAGAATGTCTCACATCTTGGCTAGGACTGGACATTGCATAGACAGAGGCAGTGCAGTTGTGCTGTATTTGTGAATCCAGTAACAGCATAGAAAGACATAGAGGGAAATGTGATTGACCTGGCCCTGAGAAAGTGTATCTCAACAGCGGCCAGAGGCTTAGGTATCTGGACTATGGGTGGAGACCCAGGAACTGCTGAGGTGCACAAACCCAAGTGGACACACCTCCCACACAACACCAGCATTAGTGGAATGATCTGGCTGGGGTCTAATTTGGGAGAGTCATCTTTACAACTCTGTGGTGAGCCAGAGGGAATTAGACCTTGCCCTATAGGCTTACCAGAGCTACATAACAGTGGCAACAAAATTTCAGAGGCTGAGGGAGAAATTCTTTTGCTGTCAGGATATCCTCAGGTTCAGATTGAGCTCAGGTGGAACTTTCTCCAGCTTCCATTGAGTGCTGGAGGCAATCAGGCTTCAGCTTCCCCTGCTGGATGGTGGCAGAGGGTGGTAACCACGAGGAGGAGGCAGTGGCTTTACCTTGATTCTGGCAGGCACATAGTCCTGCCACATTTGCTTATTGGACAGAACAGGGCCACAGAGACTGGGTTAACAGAGACTGCCAGTGGGGCTACCAGAGTCTGGTGGTGAAGGGTGAGCAAGGTGGGGAAAGAGACATCAATCCCCTTGCTCCAAACCTTCCACGGGATGGGCTTGTCTGACTCCTTGAAGCACCAGAGGTGCTCCAGCCACACATGAACTACCAGTAGACTCCTAATATCGAGTTGCTAGAGACATTTTGAAACCTCAAGTTAGACAGTGGGTGCTGTTTGGGACAATTGGATTGGAACTGATGAAATGGAAAAATCATACAAAGACCCTCCAAAGTGATACCCTGGTTATTTGGTAGTGGGAAGGTTTGATTTTCCTCTTTCAGTTATTACCTGTGGGGGATGGAATGTCCTAGTTGTTTGCATTTCTCCAAAGCTGAGACTGCAATCCTGAGTCACTGATTCACTAGGATTAGACAGAGATCAGCTGAATACAAGACAGAGCCACCTACCCCCACTACACCAAGCAGTCCTCTAGAGTCACAGACTGCACTACTGTACAGGTCCTTTGCAAAAATGTAGAGTAAAACCTGCAATCACCAATTCCAATTCCTTGGTGAAGGGCTGGTCAATGACCACCACAGAAGTCTCCAATCCAATTTCACATTACCTGCTCCATCTAGCTAAACAGTCAAAAACAATTATGGGGTGGCATCAGCGGAAATACTCTGGCAATATGAAAAATCACAACAGTTCAACTCCAGAGGACCCCATTCACAAACAGATGGCTGAGATGTCAGAAATCAAATTTAGAATTTGGATGGCAAATAAGATCAACAGAATGGAAGTAAAGTTGGAGTTAGACATTCTAGGAATAATTCAAAAGATGTCTCAAGAATTTAATGAAATCAAAGACAAAATCATCAAAGATTTAGACACATTGAGAAAGGAAGTTGCAGTCCTCCACGATATGAGAAATACAGTAGAATCTCTCAGTAACAGAATGGAACAGGCAGAAGAAAGGACTTCCGACATCCAAGACAAAACATTTGAACACTCTCAAATGCTAAAAGAGAAAGAGAAGTAGAGAGCAAAAGCAGATCACTCTCTCAGGGAGCTCTGGGATAATTCAAAGAAAATCAATATTCGCCTTATAGGGATCCCTGAAGGTGACGAAGGGGTTTCACAAGGCACAAAGGCTCTTCTTCATGAGATTATGAAAGAGAACGTTCAAGACATGCCAAGAGATTCTGAAATTCAGATAGCAGATAGTTTTAAAACCCCAGCACAATTCAACCTGAATAAGACATCCCCCAGACACATCATAATTAACTTCACTAAAGTTAATTTGAAGGAGAAAATTCTGAAAGCAACCAGACGTAAGAAAACCATAACCTACAAGGGAAAGAATATAAGAATGACTGCATATCTCTCTGCTGAAAGCTTTCAAGCTAGAAGAGGGTGGTCATCGAATTTTAATCCCCTAAAACAAAATAACTTTCAACCCAGGATCCTGTATCCAGCTGAACTGAGTTTCATTTATGATGGAGAAATTAAATACTTCAATGACATTCACATGTTGAAGAAATTTGCCATAACTAAACCAGCTATCCAGGATATCCTCACACGTATCATCCATAATGACCAGCACAATTCTCCCCCACAAAAGTAAACTCACTTTGAAACTTTTCATCAAATCCCATCTTCCTCAATGGCAAAAGGATTAAAAATGTCCACTAGTCTCTCAAAAAACTTGATACCCAAAATTCTACCAGGCCTATCAATATTCTCAATTAATGTGAATGACTTAAATTGTCCTCTAAGGAGGCACAGACTGCCTGAATAGATACAAAAACTCAGACCAGATATCTGTTGGATACAAGAATCTCATCTTACCTTAAAAGATAAATACAGACTCAGGGTAAAAGGATGGTCATCTCTATTCCAGGCAAATGGAATTCAGAAAAAAGCAGGTGCTGCAATCTTATTTGCAGATATAATAGGCTTTAAACCAACAATAGTAAGGAAAGAAAAGGATGGCCACTTCATATTTGTTAAGGGTAAGACTCAATACGATGAGATTTCAATTACTATTTTTTTCACCCTTTATCCTCTCTCCCCCCACCCTCTCCCTCCTCTTCCCTCCCTCTCCCCTTTCCCCGTCCTCTTGTGCAATAACTGGGTTGTAACCTTCACATGAAAGATATAAATTTGCTTCATATTAGGGCTGTATACATTAGATACTTTTTCTTCCGTTCTTGAGATACTTTGCTAAGGAGAATGTGTTCCTGCTCCATCCATGTAAATATGAAAGAGATAAAGTCACCATCTTTCTTTAAGGCTGCATAATATTCCATGGTGTACATGTACCACAGTTTATTAATCCATTCGTGGATCAATGGGCACTTGGGCTTCTTCCATGACTTAGCAATTATGAATTGGGCTGCAATAAATAATCTGGTACAGATATCTTTGTTGTAATGTGATTTTTTGGTCCTCTGGGTATATACCAAGAAAAAGGAATTATAAGGGTCAAATGGCAAGTCTATTTTTAGATCTCTGAGTGTTCTCCAACATTTTTCCAAAAGGGATGTATTAGTTTGTATTCCCACCAGCAATGTAGAAGTGTTCCCTTTCCTCCACATCCACGCCAACATCTTTGGTTTTGGGATTTCATCATGTGGGCTAATCTTACTTGATTTAGATGCTATCTCAAGGTAGTTTTGATTTGCATTTCTCTGATGATTAAGGATAATGAGCATTACTTCATGTGTCTGAAGGCCATGCACCTGTCCTCTTTAGAGAAGTTTCTCTTCAAATATTTTGCCCATCCTGAGATGGGGTTGCTTACACTTTTCTTGCTAATATGTTGGAGTTCTTTGTGGATTCTGAATATTAAACCTTTGTCGGAGGCATAGCCTGTGAATATTCTCTCCCATTCTGAGGGTTGTCTGCTAGCTATACTTACTGTGTTCTTGGCCATGCAGAAGATTTTTAGTTTCATCAGATTCCAGTAGTGTATTTTTGATACTGCTTCTATTGCCTTGCAGGTCCTCCTCATAAAGTATTCGATCAGGTCAATGCTTTCAAGAGTGTTCCCTGCCCTTTCTTCTAGTATTTTTATAGTTTCATGTCTTAAGTTTAAATCTTTAATCCACTGTGAGTCTATCTTCGTTAGTGGTGAAAGGGGTGGGTTCAATTTCAGTCTTCTACAGGTCGCCAGCCAGGATTCCCAGCACCATTTGTTAAATAGGGAGTATTTTCCCCACTGAATGTTTTTAATTGGCTTATCAAAGATCAAATAGCGGTAGGTATTTGGGTTCATCTCTTGGTTCTCTATTCTGTTCCAAACATCTACCTCTCCTTTTTTGTGCCAGTACCATGCTGTTTTGATCACTATCGATTTATAGTACAGTCTCATGTCTGGTAGCGTGATTCCTCCTGCTTTGTTTTTATTTCTAAGTAATGTCTTGGCTATTCAAGTTTTTTTCTGATTCCATATAAAACGAAGTATTATTTTTTTGAGATCTTTAAAATATGACAATGGAGATTTAATAGGAATTGCCTTAAAATTGTATATTGCTTTGGGTAGTTGGACATTTTAACAATATGGACATTTTAACAATATTGATTCTTCCCAACCATGAGCATGGTAAGTTTTTCTATTTTTTGACAAGTTCAGAGATTTCTTTTCTTAGAGATTCATAGTTTTCTTTGTAGAGAAATTTCACTTCTTTTGTTAGGGAAACTCACAAATATTTCATCTTCTTTGGCACTACTGTGAAAGGAATAGTCTTTGACTATTTTTTCAGCTTGATTGTTGTTAGTGTATATAAAGGCTACTAATTTATGGGTGTTGATTTGTAGCCTGATACATTGCTGTATTCCTTGATCACTTCTAAAAGTTTTATAGTCAAATCTCTGGTGTTTTCCAGATATACAATCATGTCATCTGTGAAGAATGAAAGTTTAATCTCTTCTGACCCTATGTGGATACCCTTGATCACCTTTTCTTCCCTAACTGCAGTGGCTAAAACTTCCATTGCAATGTTAAAGAGCAATGGAGACAATGGGCAACCTTGCCTGGTTCCTGATCTAAGGGGGAATGATTTCAATTTAACTCCATTCAATACGATATTGGCTGTGGGTTTGCTGTAGATGGCCTCTATCAGTTTCAGAAATGTCCCCTCTATACCCATTTTCTTTAGTGTTCTGATCATGAAGGGATGCTGGATATTATCAAAGGCTTTTTCTGCATCAGTTGAGAGAATCATATGGTCTTTATTTTTTAATTTGTTTATGTGCTATATTACATTTATAGATTTACGTATATTGAAGCAGCCTTGAGATCCTGGGATAAAGCCCACTTGGTCATAGTGTATAATTTGTTTGATATGTTGCTAGATTCTGTTTGCTAGGACCTTATTAAATATTTTTTCATCAATATTCGTTAGTGAATATCATTACTGATATTGGTCTATTATTTTCTTTTCTTGTTGGGTCTTTTCCTGGTTTGGGGATCAAGGTGATGTTTGCTTCATAGAATGTGTTGGGTAATATTCCTTCTTTTTCTATATTTTGGAAGAGGTTGAGTAATATAGGTACTAGTTCTTCTTTAAAGGTTTAGTAGAATTCTGACGTGAAGCCATCTGGTCCAGGGCTTTTCTTTTTTGGGAGATTATGTATAGTTGATGCTATTTCAGAACTTGATATCAGCCTGTTCAACATTTCCACTTCATTCTGGCTAAGTCTTGGAAGATGACATGATTCCAAGTATTAGTCAATTTCCTTCAGATTTTCCTATTTCTGTAAGATTTCTTGTAATATTCGTTGAGAATTTTTTGAATTTCTGAGGAGTCTGTTGTTATTTCGTCTTTACCATTTCTAACTGATGAGATTAGAGATTTTACTCTTTTTTTCCTGGTTAGGTTAGCTAAAGGTTTATCTATTTTATTGACCTTTTCAAACAACCAACTTTTTGATTTATCGATCTGTTTTTTATTCTTTTATTTTCAATTTCATTTAATTCTGCTCTAATTTTGCTTATCTCTTTTCTTCTGCTGGGTTTGGGATTGGAATGTTCTTCCTTTTCCAGTTGCTTAAGATGTCCCATTAAGTTGTTAACTTCCTCTCTTTCTGTTTTCTTGAGGAATGCTTGCAGTGCTATAAATTTCCCTTAAAGGAGTGCCTTTGCAGTATCCTCTAGGTTCTGATAATTTGTGTCTTTATTGTCATTTTGTTCCTAAAATTTGGAAATTTCCTGCTTAATCTCGTCAATGACCCATGTATCCTTCAGGATGAGGTTGTTAAGCTTCCAGGTTTTTGTTTGAGTATGCATATTCTTGTTGTTATTGAGTTCAACTTTTATTCCATAATGGTCTGAGAAGATGCAAGGGATAATTTCAATTTTTTAAAATTTGCTGAGGTTAGACTTGTAAACTAAGATGTGATCGATTTTGGAGTATGATCT
>CAUYRH010062398.1:0-25323 GCA_963574655.1 Perodicticus potto
CATACATTTGTAGCCTCCACACACATTAAAAGATCTTACACCTGCTGGTTAAGAACCAGAGGAGTGGCGGTGCCTGTGGCTCAGCCAGTAGGGCGCCAGCCCCATATACCGAGGGTGACGGGTTCGAACCCAGCCCCGGCCAAACTGCAACAAAATGGGCGTTGTGGTGAGCGCCTGTAGTCCCAGCTACTCAGGAGGCTGAGGCGAGAGAATCGCCTAAGCCCAGGAGTTGGAGGTTGCTGTGAGCTGTGTGACACCACGGCACTCTACCAAGGGTGATAAAGTGAGACTCTATCTCTACAAAAAAAAAAAAAAAAGGAAGAAATAAAAGAGAAGAAATTAGAAATTCCGGGTAATAAAATTGGCGTTGAAGAGAAAAAAGTCTACCTTTTCCTCTCAAGAGAGTTTAATTGAATTATTTTTATCTATTTTATCATGTACTTCTTCCATTTCTTCTTTAATATAAAAGCTATATTAATAACCATTTTAAAATTATAGTATATCCATAACAGAATATGTAGCAGTTAAAAAAATGAGCTCCTGACATGAAGTCTGCAGTATCTTTAAATGAAAAGGGCAATTTCCAGCAAGACATGAGTAATATGATTCCAATTATATAAAAACATAAAGTTTATGTGAATGTTTGCATATTCATAGAAAATGCCCAGAAGGATAGAGACTAAAGTAACCGTTAACTCCAGGGGGTTGGGAGGCAGGAAGAGAATGGAGACTAACGTTTTAGATCTGTATCCCATTCAGAAGGTCTCTGTTGCTGCTTTTAAAAATTAGTATTTATTGTACAATTTTTAAAGTTTTTTTTTTTTTCTGAGGCAGGGACTTGTCACCTAGGCTGGAGTGCAGGTGTCATCATAGCTCAGAGCAGTCTTGAACAGCTGAAGGCTTCCCCTTTCCAAGCCATCTTTCTGCCTTAGTCTCCCGAATAGCTGAAACTTTAGGCACGGGCTACATGCTCAGCTTATTTTCCTGTTTTTTTTCTTTTTTTTTGTAGAGACAGAGTCTCACTTTATCGCCCTCAGTAGGGTGGTGTGGTGTCACACAGCTCACAGCAACCTCCAACTCCTGGGCTTAGGCAATTCTCTAGCCTCAGGCTCCCCAGTAGCTGGGACTACAGGCGCCCGCCACAACGCCTGGCTATTTTTCTGTTTTGCAATTCGACTGAGGCCAGGTTTGAACGCGCCACCTTTGGTATATGGGGCCAGTGCCCTGCTCAATGAGCCAGAGGTGCCACCCTTCTTTTTCTTGTTATTTATTTATTTATTTATTTATTTATTTTTTTGAGACAGAGCCTCAAGCTCTCACCCTGGATAGAGCGCTGTGGCATCACAGCTCACAGCAACCTCCAATTCCAGGGCTCAAGCAAGTCTCTTGCCTCTGCCTCCCAAGTTGCTGGGACTACAGGCGCCCACCACAACGCCCGGCCATTTTTTATTTTTTGGTTGCAGCCGTCACTGTTTGGCGGGCCTGGGCTGGATTCGAACCCACCAGCTCAGGTGTACGTGGCTGGCGCCTTAGCCCGCTGAGCCACAGGCGCCGAGCCCTTTTTCTTGTTTTTAGAGACAGTCTCACTTTGTCACCTTGGTAGAGTGCCGTGACGTCACAGCTCACAGCAACCTCCAGCTCTTGGGCTTAAGTGATTCTCTTGCCTCAGCCTCCTGAGTAGCTGGGACTGCAGGTACCCGCCACAACGCCCGGCTATTCTTTTGTTGCAGTTTGGCCGGGGCTGGGTTTAAACCCACCACCCTTGGTATATATGGGGCCTGCACCCTACTCACTGAGCCACAGGCGCTGCCCTATTGTCCTGTTTTCTTGTAGAGACGGGGGGTCTCACCATGTTATTCAGGCTGGTCTTTTTTTTTTTTTTTGCAGTTTGGCCAGGGCTGGGTTTGAACCCGCCACCTTCAGTATATGGGGCCGGTGCCCTACTGACTGAATCACAGGCATTGCCCTATTCAGGCTGGTCTTGAACTCCTAGCCTTAGGTAATCCTCCCACCTTGGCCTCTCAAAGTGCTAGAATTAATTTTTTTGTAGAGACAGAGTCTCACTTTATCACCCTCAGTAGAGTGCAGTGACATCACACAGCTCACAGCAACCTCCAACTCCTGGGCTTAGGCGATTCTCTTGCCTCAGCCTCCCGAGTAGCTGGGACTGCAGGCGCCTGCCACAATGCCTGGCTATTCTTTGTTGCAGTTTGGTCGGGGCTGGGTTTGAACCCACCACCCTTGGTACATGGGGCTGGCACCCTACCCACTGAGCCACAGGCACTGCCCTATATATATATATATATATTTTTTTTTTTTTTTTTGAGACAGTTTCACTTTGTTGCCCTCGGTAGAGTGGCATCATAGCTCACAGCAAACTCAATCTCTTGGGCTTAAGCGATTCTCTTGCCTAAGCCTTCCAAGAAGCTGGAACTACAGGTGCCCATCACAATGCCTGGCTTTTTTGTTACAGTTGTCGTTGTTTATCAGGCCCAGGCTGGGTTCAAAGCCGCCAGCCTCAGAGTATGTGGCTGGCGCCCTAACCTCTGAGCTTCAGGCGCCAAGCCTTGATAATACAGTATAAATGCTACAAGGGCAGAAGTCTTTTGTCCAGGTTGCTGACATATGCCAGCACTTAGGATGACTACCACATAGCAAATGCTAGTAAGTATTTGTCAGAAGAGTGGACAAGATCTAATTTTCTCATGGATAAAATGGGCAAAATAGGACCTATCTCCTATAGTCACCTAACTTCAATTTAGGATAGTTAAGGATGGCTTCTGAAGCAAGTATCAAGTATCTGCAGCTGAGACCTAAAAAATGTGGAGTTAGACAGGCAGAGTGGTGGGGGAGAATGTTCCAGAAGAACAGCTTGTTAGGAAGGTCTGGCGCTGAGACAGAATGGTGAAGCAGGCACAAAAGAATTGATTTTGTTACGGTTGAAGGGCAAGAGACAAAGGGTAAAGGCAAGATGAGGCGGCAGAGGCCAGATGTTGCAGAATTGGTATAACCATGGAGGCATTATGACTGACTATGAGGGCTTGGTAGGGTCTAGCCAGGACTGTGATGTTGGCTGCTGTGTTGGGAACAGGAGGACCAGGGCGGGGCTGGAATGGGCAGACCAAGTAGAAAGCAAGACAGGCAACAGACCGTGGCCTGGGAAACCACCGAACAGGTACACGCTAAAGGTGGCCAGCAGGTAGGTGTGGTGATGGGGCAAGAGATGCCTGACTAGAGTGCCAAGTGGATGGTGGCCCTGGAGTTACAGTGGGTTTGCCCAGGGGTTGGCAGGACTGGGGGAAGGCAGGGATTCCTGAACAAATGTCAGGAGCACAGGTCCACAGCTCTGGCGCTTACTTGCCCTATGGTGGTCTCTGCTAAGTGAATCCACATTAAGCTCGGTTTCCCTTTGTGAAGTCGACAGAAGAGGGCCTGTTCTGCTCGTTGGTCCTGAGGATTAGTAAGCAGGCCCCTTGAGCCCTCCGTATAGAGCTCACCTGGGCAGTTCTGAATGCTGGTGTTCCTCACTCAAAAATGTTTAGTGGCTTATTTACTTAGCAAAGTTATTGAAACACCACAAGGAATCAAACATGTGATGATAGGGTCCATTTACTGAACAGAAATAAATATGCCAGGCAATGAAAGAGGTGCTGGGGATACCTAGAAGTGACTAGTACCGGGCATCAGCCACTCCCAGTTCTGAAGTGACAAGTGCCAATCCTGGCAAGGGCTTCAATGGGAGTGGACCAGAGGTACTTCACCTTCCAGCGGCACCTGCGTACCTTTCACAATGCACTCTTATCCCCTTGGCTGCTCAATCTGGCTCCACCCGGCCTACCTTTCCAGTGTTCTCACACTACTCTAGTCATACATGGAGTTTCTCATAACTGTTGGTCTGTTTCATGCTTCTATGTCTTTTTAACATGTCTTCTGCATTGGAAATGCTTTTTCCACTTTTATTTTATTTTTTGAGACAGAGCCTCAAGCAGTCACCCTGGACAGACTGCTATGGCATCACAGCTCACAGCAACCTCCAATTCTTGGGTTCAAGCGAGTCTCTTGCCTATACCTCCCAGGTAGCTGGGACTACAGGCGCCCACCACAACGCCCGGCCATTTTTTGGTTGCAGCCATCATCGTTTGGCAGCCTGGGCTGGATTTGAACCCGCCAGCTCAGGTGTACGTGGCTGACGCCTTAGCCCATTGAGCCACAGGCACCGAGCCTTTTTCCACTTTTAAAAACTAACCACTACTTACTTTATGAGATGCTTAGAATCCAACTTACGTCACCACCAGGAAGCCTTCCCTGAGTCAGATTCTGCCTCAGGTACTCACAGCAATTCCATGGAGGGCTGGGTTATGACAATTCTCCAGTGTGCCAATAGCATGCTGATTGTATAGCTGACTGAATGTATTTCCCTTCCCCAGTTTTTCTGGGTCTCCTTCACCTCTGTAGCTGTAGAAGTTCTGTGATTTGAACACCTGGTAGGACTTTTCTGCTCCTTACTAAAGAGACACAGAGTTTGTTTGTTTTTTTTTTTTTTGTAGAGACAGTCTCACTTTATCACCCTTGGTAGAGTGCAGTGGCATCACACAGCTCACAGTAACCTCCAACTCCTGGGCTTAGGCGATTCTCTTGCCTCAGCCTCTCGAGTAGCTGGGACTACAGGCACCTGCCACAACACCCAGTTATTTTTTTTGTTGCAGTTCCACTGGGCTGGGTTTGAATCCACCACCCTTTGTATATGGGGCCGGCGCCCTACCCACTGAGCTACAGGCGCCACCCAGTTTTTTCTATTTTAGTAGAGACAGGGTATTGCTTTTGCTCAAGCTCGAACCTGCGAGCTCAAGCAATTCATCCACGTAAGACTCCCAGAGTGCCAGAGTGTTAGGATTATAGGCGTGAACCACTGTGCCCGGCCAACACTGTGTTTTTGGAGCCCACTATCCACATGCAAGAATTACAAGAGTTCTCACTAACCACATAGCCACAGGGTTGCCCCTCTCTTTGGAGCAGGGGAGGAGGAAATAAGAGAAGGGGGTGTAGCTACTGGAGGGGGCAGTCCCAGTACCTCCAACAGGGCAACTCACAGCACCCTAAGGTGGAGGAGAGGCAAATGGCATGGTCTCAGCCAGGGGTGACTTTTTTTTTGAGACTCTGTTACCCAGGCTAGAGTGCCTGGGTAGCTTGGTGGCAGCCTAGCTCACAAATCAAGTGATCCTCCTGCCTCAGTCTCCTGAGTAGCTGAGCTAATTTTTCTATTTTTAGTAGAGACATGGGTCTCAATTCTGTTCAGGGTCGTCTCAAATTCTTGAGCTCAAGCAGTCCTCTAGCCCCAGCCTCCCAGAGAGCTGGGATCACAAGCATGAGCATCCACTGTGCCTAGCTTAGGGAAGCTTTTTTTTTTTTTGGAGACAGAGTCTCACTTTATCACCCTCAGTAGAGTGTCGTGGCATCACAGCTAACAGCAACCTCAATCTCTTGGGCTCAGGCAATTCTCTTGCCTCAGTCTCCCTAGTAGCTGGGACTACAGGTGCCTGCCACAGTGCCCATTTTTTTTTTTTTTTTTTAAGAGACAGGGTCTCGCTCTTGCTCAGGCTGGTCTTGAACCTGTGAGCTCAGGGCAATCCACCTGCCTTGGCCTCCCGGAGTGTTAGATTATAGGCATGAGACACCACACCCGGCCCCTAGGGAAGCTCTAGGGGCTCAGGCCTGGCTCTTGGTTGCTTGATATTCAGAGTTTGTAGCTGCTCCTTCCTGAAAGCGTGTAGCATGCCTGCAGCTTGCCCTGTCACAAATACTCAGGACACCTCACTGTCCCCTCAGAATTAGGGACTCTCTACGACCCATCTTAGCTACTAAGCCCAGACTCTCTGGTTCCAGAAAGAGCTGAGACAGAGGCCCAGTTTTTAAGAAATCTGATTATTCAAATTTATTACCATCAAGAAATATGCAATGATGCTGTAGTTTTTCTTAACAAATAGAAAACAGACTGTGTACAACAGTGAACTCTACAGCACTAGCATCCACAAGGTAAAAATGAATGTTTTTCATCATCCAAATCCAACATTACCAACCCTGGATTGTTGATCTTGACAGAGCCTAGCTAGATTTGGGGATGTTTCCATCACATCCCTCAGCTACAACAGCTATGCACCCTTCCCCACCCCTACTTACCTATCTAGATAGTGCTACCCAGAGGAAGAGGCCCTCTCCCTGCCCCTCAGAAAGCTGAGATAATAGGATTGATTATAGTACCATGGATAGAAGTCCAGTAGTCTTGCCACATTGGTTCATGAGGGCATCTTAAGAGTAGAAAAGAGCAAATCTCAGGGGCTTTGAAAACGGCTACAAACCAGGGAGGGAAATCATCTGGCCTTTGCTGTGAGGACAGACATGGGCTATCAGGTCCACTGGCCTGGACCTGAAAGGCCAAGCACGCTCCTGCTTGGCCCTGATGTGTGTGGGGCATGGCATACACCCTGACCTGTGCCATTCACCTTGGCCACATGGCCTGACCCCACAGCCTACAACCACACCATACTGCAATGCTTGGGACAAAAGGCTTTGTGAGCCCAGAGGTCAGCCTGCAGCTAACCCCAGGCACATGGAATTGCCCCCCATCTTGGGGGTTTGAAGCAGGGGCTGGGGATGACTCTTTCTTTCTTTCTTCTTCTTTTTTTTCTTTTTCTTTTAATTTTTATGTGTGTGTACTCTGTGTGTTTTTTAAAACCTTTGCAAACACAATGGAGATGAGGAACGCCTTGCCAAGCTCCCCCAGACACGTCTGTGGTTCTGGGCTGTGAATGTTAGACACATATTGGGATAGACAATTGGGGATGAGTGTTCCCTATCTCCTTCCCGCCCACCACTGTCTGCAGGACCTAAAAAAGGCTCTTAAGTGAAAAATAAAACTTAAAAAAAAAATTTAGTTTTCCTGCATTTGGCTGAAATAAGATCTCTGAAGGGCTGGAAGAGCAGCCAGATCAGCACCGCCTCCAGGCCCACACTGGGTCTCCACTCAGGCTGGCAGCCCCAGGGCTGCACGAGAAAGGCATGTTCTGTCCTTCAGAAGTAAAAGTTATAGAAAAAAAGGATCCAAAGTGAACTCAAAAAAGAAAACAAAATAAACCACAACGCCCAGGGTGGCCCATTCTGCAATTAAGGATTTGCAAAAAGAAAAATCAGAAGGAAGAGGCTCAGTCTATCCCACTTAATGTATAAAAAAGGAGACTTTGCCTCCACCCTGACCCCATGAGAAGAAGCATGAGAAATACGGCAGCGGGCCATAGAGTTGGAAGCAGGCTCCAGGTGGGCCTGATGGACAGAAGGGCCACAGTGCCTGCCTGCTGCTGGTTCACCCACTTGCCCAGGGGTGTTCTAGGCTCTCTGACTGATGTGGCAATGTTCCTGAACCGCTGTGAACCCAGTGGGCTGTGTTCTGCAAGCAACAGCATCTGTGCAGGAGGGCTGGACGATGGTTGGTATGGCTCAGAGGAGCTGTGTCCCCTCTGGAGCCCCCTGGGGGGCTCCAGAGGAGAGGAGAGCGGTAGTTACGTTGCATAGTGGTCAAAGCTGCCGAGGTACTCCAGGGCTGCACGGTAGCATAACTGGTACTGGTCCTAGGGGGATAGGGAGGCTGGTCAGTGGGGGTAGCACCAATGGATACCCCTACCACACTGCCAAGGGCATTCATGTTGCAGCCAGTGGGCTGTGGAGTTGACCTCTATTGGCCAAGAACATGTCCTAGACCCAGATGGCTGCCTCTGGCAGTGTCCAGGGGAGCCTAAAAGAGCCTCTGAAGGCCCATCTCTTTCTCTTCTCTCTCCTAGGCTTCTACATGGGTCTAACTTCCACTGGCCACCCCAATCATGTTTATCTGCTCCCAACTAGGTACCCCATATGGACTGCTATGTCCAGTCCTGACCCACAGCCAGGCATACCACAGGCGGCCACTATAGGGGTGCTGAATGAATAAACACATCTCACTCATGTCTCCCCAGAGCACCTTAGGCAGAGCAGGCAATTATTAAATGTTGATATGAATGAGCCATGTTCCTGTGTGTATGCAACTGCAGCTGGAGCCAAGGATTTTGAGCAGGACTGCTGGTAAGAACTTGGCCCTGCATGCTGGTCTGTGTACCTCTGTCTGCACCATGGCAGGACGTTGTGTGCGCAGGGTCTTCACAGTCTGGAACATGTCTACCACACCCTCATAGCGCATGCGCTCCAGGACGATGCTCAGAGTGATGAACACCCCGGTGCGGCCCACACCAGCACTGCTCAGAGACACAGTTGGGTCGTCAGTCCTGCACACTGCAAGCAGTGGGTCTGCCAGGACTTTAGACCCCACTGTCCCAGCCCTCCACAGGGTCAGCCCTACCTGCAGTGCACAGTGATGGGCCCATCCTGCCCGAATTGCTCCTTGGTTTTGTGCACCTGCCCAATGAAATCGATGAAGCCCTCGCCTGTCTTGGGCACGCCCTGCTCTGGCCAATCTGTGAACTGGAACTGCCGGATCGTTCTTGACTGCCCATCCTGGGAGAGGTGGGCATGGGACAGGGTTAAGGGTGTACCTTAGCTTGGTGCCCCTCTGGATGAGGTCCAATAATATGATGATACAGACATACACCTGTGACATGGTTACACTGGAGGACACGCTGGGAAATAGGCTCATGCCCTAAAAGCTACAGCCCCATCTCAGATTCCTGGAGTTTGAGCAAAGATACCATGTGGGAACCCACCCCCACGTGCTCAGGCATATCATGGACATGCTCAAGTGCAAACACTTACCCGGGCATCTGTGACCTTGAACTCACGCAGAATATACTGAGGCATGTTGTACTCAGCCATCGGGTCAACAACAAAGTACTGGTAGCGAGCAGAGCGCTCTGCTGGCCAATACTGGTGGCATTTCTCCTGTGGACAGAGGGCCGGGCTCCAAGATCAGGTGGGGAGGAATGGGAAGGAAGCCAGGCTTCAGAGGATTCTGGGATCACCTCAGGTGGTGATAATGGGGTTCTGAGGCTGACAGGAGGTTGAGGTGTGAATGCAAACAGTAACGAAAGGGGCTCCTCTCCCAAGGGTGGCTGGTGTTCTCCTAAGTGTAATAAGGACCCTAGGGGAAGGGGTGGGCTCACCCTGCCCATCTCCCGAAGCTTGGTCAGCATGACGATGATGGTGGAATTGTGCTCCCATAGCATGCGCCAGAAGTCCTCGGTGCTCTCTGCCAGAGGCCCCTGTGTAGCTATGTAGGCCTTCTGCTGTCTGGGGCAGACATAAGACTGGACATGCTGGAGGTGCTGCTGCCCCCAGAGTCTCCCTTAAGATTGCATAGCCCCTTGGGGACCTGTTCAGATCATCCCTCCTCTAGGAAAATAACTCACTGCTCTACCCAGCCCTCTCTGGTCTGGGCTGGCCCTACTCTGCCGTGCCTTCAGCCAGGTGCAGGGCATGGTGGGGCAGGGATAGGCATGCTGACCTATAACCATCCAGGAAACTGGCATTGATGTAGTCGGAACCCTCCACACCACGGATGGGCTGCAGACACACACGGGTCAACTCATAGGGCATGATGTTCACCAGACGGTTCTTGAATTTGTTGCAGGGTAGGTTGGCGCTGATGAAGCGGGATGTGTGGGCCTTAGAGCTAGCCAGCAACTATAGAGACGGAGGGGGTGGTCAGGCCTGGCTTCCTGTGGCCATCTCCTAACTCAGCCCAGGCCCCCACAGCCAAGCAAGCCACCTGAGCTCTACCTTGAATTCAAGCTCCATGGCAGTCACACTCTCCCCTGGAGGCACCTGGCCCAGCTTTTGGATATGGGCGTACAGGTTGCGGGCAGGCACCTCTGTGTGTCCGCACGTGGCAGCCTCCAGCAGGGCCTCATGGATGAACACATATTGGTCCTCCGTCTGTACCATGTAGTTCCTCTGTGATCGCATGCATGTCACGTGGCCGTAGATGTCAACTGTCTTCTCATGTTTCATACGCTCCAGCATGGCATCAATGACAACAAAGCAGCCCGTGCGGCCCACGCCCGCACTGCAAGACATGGACTCAGCTTGGGGCAGAGGTTCCCTACCTCCCACCCCACTCCTTTGGTGACACAGTACCCTCTCACCTGCAGTGCACCACCATGGGCCCTGCATCTAGTGGGTTGCAGGCCTTGACCCGCCTTAGGAAGGCCAAGATTGGAGTTGGGTACTCAGGAACCCCATGGTCTGGCCAGGCCATGAACTGGAACTGACGCAGCTCACGCTTCTCACTGGAGCCACTCTGGGGAGCAAAATGCGGACAGATGGAGTAACCAATCAGACACAGGGTAGGATGACATGTCACTTTTCTTTCTTTTTTTTTTTTGTCCGAGACAGAGCCTCAAGCTGTCACCCTGGATAGTGCTGTGGCATCGCAGCTCACAGCAACCTCCAATTCCTGGGCTCAAGCAAGTCTCCTGCCTCTGCTTCCCAAGTAGCTGGGACTACAGGCGCCCACCACAATGCCCGGCCATTTTTTGATTGCAGCCGTCACTGTTGTTTGGCGGGGCCCGGGCTGGATTCGAACCCGCCAGCTCATGTATACATGGCTGGCGCCTTAGCCTGTTGAGCCACAGGCGCCAAGCTGTCACTTTTTTTCTTTTTGAGACAGAGCCTCACTATGTTGCCCTTGGTAGAGTGCCATGGCATCACAGCTCATAGCAACCTCAAACTCCTGGGCTTAAGCAATTCTCTTGCCTCAGCCTCCCAAGTAGCTGGGACTATAGGCACGGGCCACAACACCCGGATTGTTTTTTTTTTTTTGTAGAGACAGAGTCTCACTTTATCATCCTTTGGTAGAGTGCCGTGGCGTCACGCAGGTCACAGCAACCTCCAACTCCTGGGCTTAGGTGATTCTCTTGCCTCAGCCTCCCGAGTAGCTGGGACTACAGGCGCTCGCCACAACATCCGGCTATTTTTTTGTTTTGCAGTTCAGCCGAGGCCAGGTTTGAACCTGCCACCTTTGGTATATGGGGCCAGCGCCCTACTCGTTGAGCCACAGGTGCTGCCCACCGGCTATTGGTTTTTTGGTTGTAGTTGTCATTGTTGTTTGGCAGGCCCGGGCAGGGTTCAAACCTTCCACCTCCAGTGTATGTGGCTGGTGCCCTAGCCGCTGAGCTACAGGCGCTAAGCCAGACATGTCACTTTCTGATGGTACTCAGAAGCCGCACAAAGCAGCCTGAAGGAGCTTGTAACACCATTCTCATCACACAGGCCATCACCCTTGTTTGAGCTTCTGATCATTCAATACCTAGTCTCCCGCTCCCCTGTAGCCTCTTCCCAGGACACAATGCTCAGGCCACTGGCCTCACAGGGTCTAGGTGGCAGACAAGCACTGGGACAGAGCTGGCCATACCTTATGGAGAGCAAAGGTGCGCACAGTGTATGTTGCCAGCTCCACTGTGTCCAGCAGGGTCACCTGAACGAGGCCGTAGGTTTCAGTGCCTCGGGCTGGCCAGTACTGATCGCACTTCACCTGTAGAAGGACAGGCAGGGCAGGATGCAGATATTGGGGACGCCCACAGACTCAGGGAGGCAGAAGCATAGCGGACATCTAACCTATCTGGCTGCAAGGCCCCTACCCCCAAATTCTCAGATCCCTATCCACTGACCCTCATCAAGCCACATCAGGTACTCACACAATGTCGCCAACCTGCTTTAGCCAGTGGAATGAGGATTATGATAAAATGACAGCATTTGGTGAAACATATTAACATCCTAAGAACCCACTAGCATCTGTGAACCAAGATAATATCTCAGAAAAACAATAGCATTCCCTTGAAGAATTTTTGAGCTATCTCCCACCCACTTCTTGGCAGGACTCTGAACAGTCTCACCCGGGACTTCTCCTCCAGCCGTGTCATCATGACCACAGTAGCTGTACGCTGCTCCCACACCATACGCCAGAAATCGCCCATGGTCTCAGGCAGCGGGCCCTGCGTGGCGATGTAGGCATTCTGCTTGCGGTAGCCATCGATGTAGTTGGCATTGATGTAGTCACTCCCGGGGACGCCTGGGGATGGCAAGGGCTGTGGAAGGGCATTACCCCAGGGCCCCCAGCCCAGCCCACCTACTTCACTGCACCCCAGGCTCGCCAGCATCTTTTGTGGGATGAAATGTTGCCCCAGTGGCAAATGGGAGGAGAGTAAGGAGAAAAGGTAGGGGGTGCTGCCCTCACCATCGATGGAGGTAAGGATGACTCGAGAGTGATCGTAGGCAATGACATTTGCGTAGCGGTTCTTGGGCTTATTCACCTCCAGGTTTGAGTTCTCCCACGTGAACTGCTGTCCTGGGTCAATGGACTGTAAGGAATGGAAGAAGCCTGTGGAGTGGGAGCTGGTTCTACCTCCTACTTTCTCTGCAGAGGACTCAGCCTTCTAGGTG
Organism: Perodicticus potto; assembly: GCA_963574655.1. Classification (NCBI taxonomy): domain Eukaryota; kingdom Metazoa; phylum Chordata; class Mammalia; order Primates; family Lorisidae; genus Perodicticus; species Perodicticus potto. The sequence goes on from CAUYRH010062398.1 coordinate 12,418, forward strand.
TTACCTACAAACTGTTTTTACTCTGCAAGCCACAGTAAGCTACTCTTTTCCATGGCACTAGTGACATTAAGCACCACCTACCCTGGCCAGGGAGCTCAGAGGCTGCCATATAACCTATAAGGAAAGTGATGGGGTGAGGACTCCTCTGACCATAGTACCAAATCCCTTTGCTGGTTTGAGTGACCTGGGGTTGGGCCAGGGGAACAGTCCCTCAAACCCTGTACACCTCCCCACCCCCCCACTCCCATTCCGTTGCAGGATTGGAAAGTGCCCAGGGCTGTGAATACTTTCCTTGCCTGGCTCTGCTCCTTCTTCCTGGGCTGTTCCCTCACTGATTCCTTTCCTTCACCTGCCTTCCCTGTAGAAGGACACAGGGCTCCTTCGGGGTTTCCTCCAGGCCTTCTTCCTAACTCTACCACCTCTGCTTGCAGGATTCTTATGCTCATATGCTAGGGCTGCCCCTAAGCTTAGCTGTGGCCCAGAGCTCTCCTTTGAGTATCAGGGAGCCTCCCAACATCTCTGGGAGATCTCACTGGTCTTTCAACCATAATCCTTTCAAAGCTGAGTTCACCACCTTCCCCTCCAAAGATGGCCCTGCTGCTGGGACTCTGTTTCAGAGTGAAGGGCACCATCACCCAGCTACCTAGAAGCCAGGTCCAAACCTGCCAGTTGCTACCCCTGGTCGATCACCATGTCCTGGAGGTCCCCTCCCCTTCCCCTATCCGACCGGCTGCCCCTGTCCTTGGCCAGCCCACCCCAGCTCAGGCTTGGCCTCTCCCAGCTCTTTCTTTTTGCCCCCCTCTCACACAAAGCCAGGACAATCCTTCCAGGATGCAGATCTGAGTTATCACTTCCTCCTTAAAAGCCTTCCATAGCTCTTCATCAGCTCAGAGAGCAAAGATGATTATGGCGAAGTCTTAGATTATAGCATGCGGCACCAATGTAAGCATTTTGCATGTATTTCTTTATCTAATTCCCCTGTGAGAGTGCTTCTTTCATTATCCTCACCTTTTACAGACGGATACAGTCCAAATCTCTCAGCACAGCACATGACCTCCTCTGTATTTGGCCCTAGCCTCGTTACTGTCCATAGGACAAGGTCACTGCTGCCAAGAGCCACCTGCACACCCCAGCCCTCAAGCTACTTTGGTGAGATCAGCCTACTTTCTCCTCACACATCGCTCATATCTGGTACTAGGGAATATGGTCATAGCCACAAATTCAATGTGGATTATCTGACCGGGCTCCCTGAAGGCACTTGTCTCCATAGCCACAGCACCCAGCAGCACACAGTACTGTGTGATGAATGACAAAGTAAATGTAACGTTATGCAGAGCTATGCAATCCTGGCTGGGGGATAGTCCACAGAAGCCTTGGGTAGCCAAAGAAGGCTTCCTGGAGAGGTATTTTAAGGAAGGATCTGACTAGAGGAGGGGATGAGTAGAAGGAGGGGGCTGCTGTGAACAGAAGCACCAAGTCCACAGTGAAGCAGGGCCATGAAGGAGGTAAGGGCAGCACAGTGAGTGTCAGAGTAAGGGACTGAAAGAAGGTTAGCCCAACTCACGGCTTCGACATCCTGCAGCACAGCCCATGCCAAGCAGGGCCAGCAAGGGCTCTGCAGGTAGAGGTAGCATAGTTTCTCTATAGTACACATGTCCACCCACTTGCCTGCCAAGCTCAGGCCTTTGGAAGGGCCATCCTGGTACCTCAAACACAGCTGAGGGGTAGACATCTGACTGGAAAGGGAGTAACCTCATAGGCTAGGCTGAGACAGCCATTTAGTCACCTGTCTGCCAGTCATCTCCTTAGGCCAGCACTAAGTGCTGGGGAAACAGAAACGGAGGACGGGCTAAGGCGCCAGCCACGTACACCTGAGCTGGCGGGTTCGAATCCAGCCCGGGCCTGCCAAACAACAATGACGGCTGCAACCAAAAAATGGCCGGGCGCCTGTAGTCCCAGCTACTTGGGAGGCAGAGGCAGGAGACTTGCTTGAGCCCAGGAATTGGAGGTTGCTGTGAGCCGTGATGCCACAGCACTCTATCCAGGGTGACAGCTTGAGGCTCTGTCTCAAGAAAAAAAAAAAAAAAAAGCGGAGGACGCAGAAAGACATCTCCACCTCTGCTTCTTCAGAGAAGGTGGATCTTTCTTTCCTTTAAAACCATTCCTTCTCTAACAAAATTCTTTTTCAGCTGGGTGGTCTGGGGAAATTCAGAGTCATCCCCAGCCATCAGCTGTGGGTGGGATAGAAACCCCCAGACTTTGAAGCCTGGGCCCTGGCAGGCAGGAGTCAAGGTGGCAGGCCTAGAGTTGACTCTCCATCTCTATGAACTGTGCCACTCTGAGGACATACATGGAGCACATGCATGTGAAGGGCACAGAGTGTCAGGACTGGGTCTGACTCATCAGCTGTCTGACCTTGGGTAAGTCACCTCCTCTCTCTTAAGCTCCCTGGGACAGTAACAACATCCACTTCACAAGGCTGTGGGGGACTGAAAGAGAGGATGCCTGCTAGGTACCTGCCCACTGCTGGCCAGCAGGCAGCTTGGGATAGATGCCAGCTACCACAGCATTATTGCTGACCCGTGTCTATGCGTCCATGACCTTGTGTCTACTTCTATTAGCACTGGGCATGTGTCTGGGTGCCCAGACCCTGGGGGCACCATAGCCTTTGTGTGATCACTAGAGAGAAATGGACAGGGCTGGCCCTTCTCCCTGTGTTCCATGAAAACCTGGGGCCTCCACTGCTACCCTAGTTGGGACCTGGAACAAGACAGGAGAAGGCATATGCTCAGGCCAGGAACATGCAGCAGGTGGGGACATCTCACCTCATACTCCTGGGAGAACTTGAGCCCATCGTTGGCTTTGAGGCGCTCAATGTTGTCTGCCAGGTCAGTGATGGGTATGGGTGGATGGTCTCTCATACCTGGGAGTTGGGGCATACAGCCAATGTTAGTGTGGAGCTTGTTCAGAGGGATGGAGACAGCCCCAATGTCGATATATGCACATGAGAACACATGTGACCATGGAGCACTGGGCACTGGTGGCATGGAGGCTGTGGCACATGCGGCAACAGGGATAGTGGAGCACACAATGGCTAGAGAGAAGAGAGGACAGAGCACATGGAGCATGTGTGGGTGACACAGTCCTGCCTGGCAGGTCTCTTAAGAGGGAGGAGAAGCTTCCTCCCCGCAGGTTAGTGGCAGTGGCAGGATGGAAGCTGGTCTCCCATCACCCCTGCCTATGGGTGGCCTTCCTGTCCTTCACTGGTGCCAGTCACCACTGGAGACTCAAGGACATTATTGTCCCAGGCATGGAGTATGTGGATGGAGTGGTCACAAAGTATACAGACAATGGCAGGATGATAGAGGAATAAGGAGAGAGGAACAGAGACAAGGCAACAGGAAACAGAGGCACATGGAAGGGTCCAACCCTTCCATGGAGGTGTAAGAGGGAGAAGGGTAGAGGGGTAGAGGGGTAGAGGAGGAGGGAGGGGGAGAGGTGGGGCTGGAGGGAGGAAGGTGGGCAGAGAGGGGCAAGGAAGGGGAGAGAACTCAAAGAGGAAGGAGGCAATGAGAGAAAGAAGAGTAGAGACAGACATGGAAGCCAAAGTATCCCCCAAACATGGGAACTTTGAGAACTAACTTGAGGTGTTCGGGCAACTTGGGACACTGGAACCTGCAGAGAAAAAAAAAAACAACAACAAAAAAACGAAACAAGGAATAGCAGGACAAGAGAGTCCATTAACCTTTCCTGGTGACCTTGCTGGCAGATTCCATGATGGCAGTGAGGGGTGCTGGGGCTGAGTGGGCTTTGGAGTGGCTGAACAGACAGGGCAACAGGGGCAGTAAGAACCTGGGGCTGTGGATGGGTCCCACCAAGAGACCTCGTCATATTCCAGTGGCCAGTGCTCCCAAACGCTAAGGCCTAAGTGGTCTCAGGGCACTTTTCATGAATAAATACAAAGTCACACTCAACCCTGTGCCCTGATATAAAAATTTGGCCTTGGTTACTTTCAGATGATTTCCGTATTGGAAAAAAAGTCCTCCTTTACTGACGGCATGATAATCCTCTTGCTGTGCCCCTCCTTCCACATAGGCGGCTCCTTGGCCCAGTGAAATGCTTCTGCCCCCAGGACTTGATGGCCATGTTCTCTCCAGGGCCCCTATGCCAAAGCCAACAGTCCTCCTTCTGTGTCCCCACTGCTGTATCCTAGCTTCCCACCCTGACATTAGGGACGCTGCACTCCTGTTTTTCTCTCTGACTGTTCCTTCTCAATCTCCCTGGCTACTTTCATCCTTCCTTAGCACTGCACACCTGTTCCCTTCCCTGAGCTCTTTTCTCAGCCCCTTTTTTCTCTAGCCCGACCTAGAAGAACCCATCTATTCTCTGGCTTTGATCACCGCATGCTCCTCAGCACCTCCCACACCTGTGGCTTCAGCCCTGATACCAGAGCAGAGGTCCAGACTCACAGACCCACTCCCACCTGGACAATCCCTACTCCATCACTCAGCCATTAACTGTGGAGCTATCCTTTCCTCCCCCATATGGAGTCTAGCCCAAGATCTGCAGGTCTCCTTCATGCTTCCCAAACCTGTCCTGTCCCTCCATTCCCATTGCCACCTTTCATCTACTCACTGGCTACTTAAACAGTGCGCTTCCCCAACACCTCCCCCTCCAATTCATTCTCCAGACAGTAGCTAGAGTATATTCTAAAGCACAATTCTGACCACATCACTTCCTTGTTGAAGACCTTTTTTTTTTTTTTTTTTTTGTAAAGATGGAGTCTCATTTTATTGCCCTCGGTAGAGTGCCACAGTGTCATAGCTCAGAGCAACTTCCAACTTCTGGGCTTAGGTGATTCTCTTGCCTCAGCCTCCCAAGTAGCCAGGCACCTGCCACAGGACCCGGCTATTTTTTGTTGCAGTTTGGCCAGGACTGGGTTTGAACTCGCCACCCTCAGTATATGGGCCTGGCGCCCTACCCACTGAGCCACAGGTGCTACCCCTTGCTGACAGACCTTAATGTCTCTTTGGTACCCTCAAATGAAGTCTAAGTTGTTAGCTTGGTGTACAACACCCTCTGTGACCAGACCTCTGCCTAACCCTCCAGTCATCTTTGGGCTCAGGATTCCCTGACCTACAGCTCCAGTGCTGCAGAAACACTCAAGTACTCATTCAATGCCTCTGACCTTTTGCACATGCTTCCACTGATGGGCTATACCTCCCATGCCCTCTTTTCATGGTCAGTGACAACATGGTTTGGTATCCTCTCCCGGAAGCGGCTTCTCTGCCCCCCAGGCTCCACTGGCCTGGTGCCTGATTCCTCATAGATCCTATCACGCCAAGCGGCTTGCTACTCTCGGTATATGGGGCCATCACCTTACCCACTGAGCCACAGGTACTGCTCGGGGCTGGCAAATTTTTTTTATAAAAGGCCAGAGAGTAAGTATTCTAGGCTTTGTGTCACCTGGCATCTATTATACCTATTTAACTCTGTCTTCATAGTAGTAAAGTAACCACAGAGAGTAGATAAATGAGTGGGCATGGCTGCATTACATTAAAACTTTATATACAGAAACAGGTAGTGGGCCATACTTCACCATGGCTATAGAGTTTACCAACCCTTGCTTTCAACGATTCTAGCGCCCAGCCTTCCTGCAAGTCTTCCAAGTGAGAGACTAGATATTCTGGAATAGAGGCAATCTGTTCCTGCTGTGCCCCTGTCTGAATTCCTGACTCACAAAAACAGTAAGAGATAATACATAATTATTGCTGTTTTAAGCCATTAAGTTTTGGGGTAATTTGATATGCAATAACAGCTAGTTCTTTCATACACAAGCCCTCTGTGTATATGCATTAGTTCACTCATTCATTCAGTTGTCTGTCTGTTTCATAGGCATTCAACAAGAACACACTGTGTGCTAAATACAAGGGATGGGGATGAACAAAACACAGTTCCGAGCCCAGGGACTGTCATAGAGATAATTTTAGCCCATTCTGAGAGACGTCATGATAGAAGCAGCAGAGAGGTTCTGGGAGCCAAGGAAAGGCACCTAGCCTTGTGTGAGGGCTAGGAGGAGAAGTCTGAGCTGTGTCTGCTTGGGCATGGGAAAGGACATTTCAGGCAGAACAGATAGGCAGCCTCATGAATGGCTGGGAAGAAAGGGCGGGTGGGCAGGCACGGCCAAACCAGGACCAGTCTCCAGGTGGTCGGTTGTGAAGTCCATCTCCCACAAGTGTCTGGTGGGCGTTTCTCACTGCTAATGTGCCCCTCTTTCATGTGGTGGGGATGTGGGCTCTGAGGAGTGGTGTGTCCTTAGTCCATGAGGACTTGAGTCAAGACCAGGCAGGGGCTAAGCATCCTTGCTGCTCCTAAGAGGATCCTGGGCCCTGGGGCACCTGTCTAGCCACTGGATATGGGGGTGCCCTCAGGCACTTCAGTCCAAAGTAGATGGTGTGAGGAGAAGGCAAAAAGGAATAAAAGGGGCAGGAAATGGGGGCATGTGGCTGAGGTCCCTCTGTGGAGACTCCCTGACCTGAGGGACAGGGAAGGCATAGCCTACAGGGCTCTGGGTGGGGTGGGGGGGCAGGGCAGGGGCTGTGGAGCAGGTGGTAGAAGCCACCCTACCTGGGGTCTGGTAGTTGAGCCTCCGCATCTCCACAGGGTCAGAGGAATGGGCCAATAAGGAGTCCTTCAGTCCGATTGACTGCTCATCCTTTGATGATGGGGAGTGGGTCCTTTTCCTAAAGGAACAGAGGGAGATTGGTGAAAGCCCAAGGTCCAGCCTAGGGCAGAGATGTGTGGCATGGCTGGCTGCCACAGAGCTTCCACATCCGTGGCTCAGTACTCCCACTGCCCACCTCATCCTGTATCTCTGAGCACAGAGGAAACAGAGCCAGAACAGCCTCAACGTAAGAGAACATAGGGTAGGGAGGATATGGGGAGATAGCAGGAGTGTGGGGTAGATAGGGGTACAGTGCAGCAAGGGAGGAAGGGGTTGCAGAGCTGGTGGCTCCTTTGGAGAAAAGGCAAGTCACTGCTAGGCAGTGGTTGCTATCCCCAAGGCCACAGCAGCAGAGGCAAGAACTGCCAGGAATAAACATGCAAATGACACACAAAATACACAAACATCACAGGGGCCTGGTCCCAGCTGTATGGCTCTTAGAGTATCATAGTAAATGCCCAGGGCAGCAGGGGAGGGACGGGGAAGGCAGCACCCTAGCTGAGCAGAGTCCTCTCTTGGTGGCCTCAGACTCCCCATCTATAAAGTCAGGGCCAGGGATAGACCATGGGACTCAGCTGCTGACAAATAGCCAGGGGCCACTTGTGGTCTCTATGTGTGTGTGGGGAGGAAGAACATGTGTGACTATGCTTGAGTATGTATCAAGACACACTTCCCACTGCTCTTTGTGTACATGCAAGACAGTCTCTTGCAGCACTTAGGTAACTTCTCAGAGAAATGAGCCTGGGGAAGGTTCTGGGAGCTCTGTATACTCAGGGAGGCAATGATGTCTACATTATGTATGTGCCTCAGAGAAGGAGCATCCTCTGCAGAGGGTACAGAGTTGGAATAGGAAAAGAGTGACAGAGCCTGCCCCTCACGCTGAGGACTCAGTCCCGAGCTGGGGAGCCTGCTAAGCTGGCCAGGCAGTTTGCTGCTTAAAGCCACAGGCCAAGAGGCTTCTGATCAAAGCACCGTCCCTCCCTGCAGGCCCAAAATGTGTTCGAGGATAAGTAGAGGGGGAGGCGTGTGAAAAGAGAAAGAACAACTCCTACCTTTCTTGTTTACTAGGTCCCGAGAGACAGGCAAGGACAGAAGAAAGGAACGGTCATTGTTTCTGCCAAGCACTTGGCCCTCTTATGACAGGGAACACTGCAGGCCCCTGATATGGCACCCGCATCTCATTCATAAGGAGGGGGTTTGCCTCTCTGGACACCGGATGCAGGCAGGGGTGGGAAGGATGAGTGTATGTGTGGGCCACTCCCCAAGGTCCAGCCCACAGGTCTAGCCACCTGGGAGGAAGTAGACGACTTTTCAGGGAGAAGCACTGGGACCCGGGCAGGGTTATAGTATATAGGTACTCCTACGCAGAGATGTGTTCAGACACAAGGAACAGCACACATTCACCCGCCGGGTGCTCACTGACATACATGTGTGATCAGCAGTGCTAGGTGGGGCCAGGGGCCAGGTCAGCCAGGCATTTGGCTGTGAGGCTGACCTTTATTTGGGGAGGCTCAACTACCTGAGAGAGACCTGAAAGTTAAAGGCACACTGAGGTGGAGATAGCTGTGGACATGGTGGTCCCAAGAAGCCTTCCATAAGTGCCTCTAAGTGAACAGCAGTGGGCATGTGGGGCCACAGCTGAGTCTGGACCTCTCTAGGCCTAAGCAGGAGAGTGATGCTGGGGAATCATCCAGGAATGGTGACAGAAGGAAGGGACTTAAGATAGGAGACCAGGACAGGGTGGTGTCTTGAAGCTGAAGAGGAGACAGACACACTCACATCCAGAGAAACACAGAGACCGATAGACATGCCCTAGAATGCACAAAACAACCCTTTGTGAAGCTTTGGCTTCTCATACTCAGGCTGACATCCCAAGTCTCCCACCTGACAGATGCCGGCCTGCAGAGGCAAAAGCACACGTGCACACACTGCTCCTGCCTGTCCTGGTTCCCTGCTGAGCCCGGGCTGAGGCAGCTGCATCATCTCCACAGGCTCCCCACCCAGAGAGGCCCTGGGAGGCGAGGAGTACATGGCTGCCTGCTGAACCCTGAAAGCGGTGCTCACCTCTTGAATAGGAGGATGGCGATGACAATGAGGATGATGAGGATGACTGCCAGGACAGGGCCTGTCACCCACAGCATCTCGGGCTCCTCCTGCTGCTGGGCTGGTATCACCTGGACCACGATCTCATCTGAGTAGGGGCTGGAGGCATAGCGTTTCTGTGGCCCAGCAGAGGAATAGCACAGCTATGAGTTCAATGAGGTCCCCCCACCCTGTACCCTTCCTCTTGGAGAAAGGGCCCTTGGGTTGGTTATGCTGGGATAGGCTGGCCTGGTCTCCCCGACCCTAAGAGGCAGACTGAGAAGATTGGCTCCCTGAGGTCAGATTAGGCCTGGCCTTGTGTCTTGGGAAACCTAGGGCAGGTCTCAGTCTCTGGGGCTGCCTCAAGAGTCTGGGATCTCATGACTAGAGTCTGGCCTAGTCTTAGGTCAGGCCTGTAGGCCTGGGGTATTGCGAGCTAGGATGGCTCAGACAGACCTGGTCCACAGGTTCCTTCAGGGAGGCGAGTACAAAGCACTGGTAGCTCAGGTCTGGAGACAGGGGACGGTTGTAGAAGCCTTGGTACATCTTCTTATCCCCCAGGGTGAACGTCTCGGGGAGCATGTCCACCTGAGCAGCCACGTACGGCTTTAGGCGCTCTGCCTGCCGCCGCCGCCGCTCTGTACTGCTCTGCTTGATGGCTTCTAGGAGCTGGTGGAGCAGAGCATGGGGTCATGTGGAGCCTCAGAACATGCTGCCCCTGGGGCCATGGCCTGGGACATTAGCTCCCTGGGCTGGGATGGAGGATCACCTCCCACATAAAAGCCACACTTGGCCTAGTCCACCACCCTCCCAGAGTGATGGGGATACCACAGTGCCATGTTGCCCACCAGTACAAGAGAAGAGGCCCTGCAGTAAGCTGTCTCCATTTAAAGAGAGAGGGCTGTTTCCACTCTGGCTATGAGAGGATAGAAAATTTCAAATGTCTGAGGGCCACAGGCTATAAGGTTCATCTAGTCCTCCACAGCCCCTGCAAAGTCTAGTGGGCTTGAGCTTCTCTAGACCTGCAGAGATGTCTTCAGGATTCCCCACCCCTGGGGATTCTCAAAACTCCCCCCAGGAAATTCTCCATAGCTCTCCAGAGGTTCTCTGAACAATCCCAGGGGATTTGCTTCAGAGTCCCTCTCTCCAGAGGGAGCAGGCTGCCAGCCAGAGCAGCCAGGAGAGGGATTCTGATTTGGGGAATGAAAGTGGGAGTCCTATAGGACTGCTCAGAGTAGGAAGGCCGTAGCCAACCACTGTGATGGGGCTGTCATCAGTGTCCCCAAACCCTCTCAGGCACCTCATCTAGCTCTAGCTCCTCAGGTGTGCTCCATCTTTGCGTTAGCATGCTCCCGCCCACACGGTCAATGGGCACCACCACAATGTAGAACCATCTGGGTGGACAAAGCAAGAAACAGGATGGTCAATGCCGGCGGCCTCCAGGGCTGCCCTCCCTCCCCGGAGGCCTTGTGTGCACACCTGACTAGTGTGGGGTCCTGCACATGGGGCATAGAGAGGGAGAAGCGGCCATCCTCTATGTAGGCAGAGGCAGGCATTGGCTTGTGTGGCAGGAGGTCCGGGGCCGTGCGGATGGACACAAGGTGCTGCAGGCCCCCTGCGCTGCTGCCACGGTTCATCAGCACAAAGGAGTACTCCGTGTTGGGCTGCAGGTCTGCAATCAGCTTCCGCATAGAGTGCCCATCCACCTCCACACTCTGCCCATTGTATAGAATCTGCAGGGGACAGTGGGAGAGAGTGTGGCAGCGTCTCTGGGTGAGATTCCCTACCATAGGCCTGCAGGGCACGGTGCTCACACACACTACTAGGATCCTGCTCAGCAGACGTGCACACATGTAGGCTGAGATTGAATGACAGAACAAAGCAGGCCCTTATGTGTGCTGGACATGGCTGTCTGTGGCTCTTACCCACCTTGAAAGGTACAGGTGACTTGTAAGAGTCAGGAACCTCCCAGCTAAGCAGCACAGATGTTTTCATTGCAGCTGCCACCCGGAAGTTCTTGGCAAACACTGTGGAGGCATAACTAAGGGTCAGCTCTGGCTGAGTATCTGGACTGGGGTAAGTAGGCCAAAAGGGTTCCCTGACAGGATGAGATGGCCAGGACACCCAGGGGGGTGGTTACGAATGGCTACAGAGTACCAAACACCCCTGCTCCCTGCCAGCTTTGAATTGCAGCTCACTTCCCAATCCTAAGCTCTTTCACAGTGAGCACCAAACAGGGTGGAGGAGGACAGAAATCTTTGGAAGTGTGAAGGTAAAAGCTGACCACAGGTCAGTGGGTTTCAGTCACGAGAAGCATATGGCCACACACCAGAGCATAGTGGAGAATGCTGAGGTCAGTGGGTCACTGCCCTAAGAGATTAGCGCCACACACCAAAGATCAGTAGGGTGCATACCCAAGATGGTGATGCAGTCTAGAGATCAATGGGTCAAGGTCAGAAGAGACTGGAAGGTCACATAGCACAGGTTAGTAGATGAAGGTCAGCAGAGGTCAAGGGTCAAACACCCAAGAGCATGGCATCTATTCACCAGAGGTTAGAGGTCACAGTTATGAGAAACTGGAGGTTTTGCCAGGCACGGTGGCTCACGCCTGTAATCCTAACACTCTGGGAGGCCAAGGTGGGTGGATTGCCTGAGCTCACGGGATCGAGAACAGCCTGAGCAAGAGCAACACACTCATCTCTAAAAATATCCAGGCATTGTAGCAAGCGCCTGTAGTCCTAGCTACTTGGAGGCTGAGGCAAGAGAATTGTTTGAGCCCAAAAGTTTGAAGTTGCTATGAGCTAGAACACCACGACACTCTATTGAGGGTGACAAAGTGAGTTGAGACTCTGTCTCTAAAGAAAAAAAAAAAACGAAATGAAACTGGAGGTATCACACACCAGAGGCTGGTGGATCACAGTCTCCAGAGGTCAGTAAGTCAAGGAAAGCAGAGGTCCCCAGGTGCAGCCAGGCATGGGCAAGCACTGCCATGCCCATAGCACACACCTTGCTCTACAGGCATGGTCCGGGACTGGATGCTGGGGCTGAGTGGGCCGGCGCCTTTGCTGGTCCATGCACGGACCTTGATGTCGTAAGTGGTATCTGGCTTAAGGCTGGAAAGCGTGAGGTGGGTGTCTGCAGTAATGTCTTGCAGCTCCTGCTGACTGTTGATGTCACGGAATACCACGGTGTAGTTGGTAATGCGCCCATTCCTCTCTGCCAGCACTGGCGGGTCCCAGGCCACTTCCGTGGTAGACGTGGTGAGTCCTGTCACACGCAAGTTTTGGGGGAAGCCACTGGGTAGGTCCTCAGGGATTGTGATCTCTTTCTCGAACTCCTTGCCTGGGCCAGCCCGGTTCTTTGCAGCAAGCCGGAAGATGTATGTGGCCCCCTTGTGTAGACCAGTGACCGTGAAGTGTTGGTCGTCCTTGCCAAAATCGATGGTGTTGGGCCGTGCCTCGTCGGCTCTGCAGTACTGCAGCCGGTAGCCTAGCAGCTCGCCGGGCAGCTCCTTGGGCGGGTGCCACTGGAGCAGTGCAGTGTTCATGGCCGTGGTGCTGACCATCATGGTGGGCTGGCCTGGGACTGAATGACCATGTGCTGGGCTCTGGTGTTGCCCTCTCCCCGCTGCCCCCCACCATGGTCTGTCCTGACCCCCTTACTTACCTGCCCCTGTCGTTGTAACAATTTTGGGTTTGCTCCGAGCACCATCCCCCTTCGTGGTGTAGGCAGCGACAGTAACAGAGTAGGTGGTCTCTGGGGTCAAGCCACTGATGGTGGTTTCCTGAAGAAGAAAGATGGGCCCATTCCCATCACAGAAGTGCAGGGAGAGACATCAGCTGCCTCGGGATCTTAGCTCATGGGGGTGGTGGTGTGCCTGGCACACAGGGCCAGGGGTCATAAGGGCAGGCAGGGGGAACGTGGGCCTAGGAGGGCCCTGCCTATACCAGAAAGCTCTTCTTCCTTTTATTTCTATTTTTATTTATTTATTTTTTTGAGACAGAGCTTCAAGCTATTGCCCTAGGTAGACAGCGGTGGCAGCATAGCTCACAGCAACCTCCAACTCCTGGGCTTAAGCGATTCTCTTGCCTCAGCCTCCC
>CAUYRH010062399.1:0-16942 GCA_963574655.1 Perodicticus potto
CTTTCTTACAGGCCACAGGCTGTTAGTGAATGCTTAAACCTGTCAAACTGCCACTTCCATATACATGACTTGAACTCAAATTGTCCCAGGTTATACTTCTGAATTCAGGATCTTAGTTACTTTTTTTTTTTTTTTTGGAGAAAAAGCCTCAAGCTGTCACCCTGGATAGAGTGCTGTAGCATCACAGCTCACAGCAACCTCCAATTCCCAGCCTCAAGCGAGTCTCCTGCCTCTGCCTCCCAAGTAGCTGGGACTACAAGCGCCCGCCACAACGCCCGGCCATTTTTTTGGTTGTAGCCATCATTGTTGTTTGGCAGGCCCACGCTGGATTCAAACCCACCAGCTCAGGTGTACGTGGCTGGCGCCTAAGCCGCATGAGCCACAGGCGCCGAGCCATACTTTTTTTTTTTTGAGACAGAGAGTTTCACTTTGTCGCCCCCGGTAGTGATAGTGCCATGGTGTCATAGCTCACAGCAACTTCAAACTCTTGCTCCTCCAGCCTTCAGCCTCCCAAGTAGTTGGGACTACAGGCGCCTTCCACAACACCCCACTGCTTTTAGAGATGGGGTCTGGTTCTTGCTCAGGCTAGTCTTAAACCTGTAAGCTCAGGCAATTCACCCACTTCGGCCTCCCAGAGTGCTAGGACTATAGGTGAGGCACCACGCCCAGCCATAGGATATTAGTTATTTTTTTTTTTTTCTGTAGAGACAGAGTCTCACTTTTTCGCCCTGGGTAGAGTGGCGTGGCGTCACACAGCTCACAGCAACCTCCAACTCCTGGGCTTAGGCGATTCTCTTGCCTCAGCCTCCCAAGTAGCTGGGACTACAGGCGCCCACCACAACACCCAGCTAGGATATTAGTTACTTTTAATGTATGTCTTCAACTCTTGTTATGTCTACAACTATTCCCTTTTTCCTATGAACACACGATGTCACTGTCTAGAACTCTGATTTCTTCTTACATAACTCTAACTCAATTCTGTTGCCCAATATTCAGGAGTTCTTGGGTCAAAATCCAACACTTTTTTTTTTGCAGTTTTTGGCCAGGGCTGGGTTTGAACCCGCCACCTCTGGCATATGGGGCCAGCATCCTACTCCTTTGAGCCACAAAATCCAATGCTTCTTTAAATCTTTTAGAAAAGGAAAGGCTTTTTCCCAAAGCAATTAGATCTCGTGATCATTTGTAAAATGTAGTTCTTAGAAGGATTAAATTTGCTCATTTACAATTAATATATGTAAAGAGTTTAATGTAGTGCTGCCACGGCCCACAAAAAAGGGTGGCAATTAAGAGAGCCTGCACAAAGTGTAGACCCTACCACCAGCCACCTAAACATGTCCAGTGTGCAAATAGTTGCCTACAACGTGAAGCAAATGCACTATCCAGAGTCAAGGTTTCTAATTATCACGGTTTCTTCATCAATGTAGATGTGTTAGAGCTATGGGAGTGCTAACTTAACCATTCCCTTCCCTAAACCTTTTTTCCCTCTTAACGGCAGAATATGGGGAGGTTCATAAACCCGTGAGTAAAGTGTCAGGTGGAGAGTCTCATGCTTGGCCTTAACCCATTGTTCTGGCCCTGCTGTCTCTAACAGAAATCGTCTTTTCCAGCTCACCACTGCAGTGTCAGGGAAGTAAGAGAAAGGTACTGGAAAACAACCAGTGTTTCTAAAGACACCTGCCTCTCGCAAGCCAGGGCCAGATGGGAAGAGGAGTTTTGGCTGTTCTGGTCACTTCTACCACATTCATGATCTACTTTTTAAATTGATGGGTGCTGACGAGAGGGATTGGTGGCTTCATACAACCCACTATCCCCACTACTTGCTTGGAGCACCAGATGTCCCGGGGCCAAAGTCTAGAGACGAGTAAAGAAGGCAAGAGTCAGGATGAAGGGAAGAAAACTCAGATAGAAGGGTAAAAGTCTGGGGATTGCGACAATCTGAAAAAAGAGGGTCTGTAAAGATTGGGTCGGACTAAGTGACAATGGGCACTCCAGGATCCTAGCCAGCTCCTAGGTACCCGCCCCCACCCCACGAGACATCCAAGATGGCGCCAGGCCCGCGCGGTTGGAGGTCACCGGCACTCGGAAGAGGCAGTTCTAAGACGCGGGGACACCGGGAGCCAGGGAGGGCGCGAGAACCTGGGTAGGAGTAAACAAGGTAAGGACCTCAAAGCATCCCGTACGAGGTAGGATGCCCCGCGCGCCTGCGCGACACGGAGAGGGCACGAAGCCCCAAAGC
Organism: Perodicticus potto; assembly: GCA_963574655.1. NCBI lineage: Eukaryota > Metazoa > Chordata > Mammalia > Primates > Lorisidae > Perodicticus > Perodicticus potto. The sequence continues at coordinate 2,237 of CAUYRH010062399.1, forward strand.
CTTACCTGCTCCCAGTGCAGAGAAGACAGAGAGGTGCGGGGGGCGGGAATAGCGAAAGGAAAGCTCCGCGCATGCGTGGCCCGGGCCAACGAGTCGGTCCGTCATAGAGAGAGCTGAATGTGGGAGTGTCGGCCCGGGCGCAATAGCGCCGCCAGCCAGCTTTGTGGCGGTACCCGGCCAATTGCTCCATCTGGCGTTTGAGAGGAGAAACTACATGCGAAAGACCGCTTGCCGAAATGAGGCCAACTCCACAAAGTAAGCCGATCCTCAACGTGGCCTGAGGTTTGGAGTGCAAGGCATTTGGGATCTGGGAGCTGCTTTTCCGAGCATGCGCAGTCACATTGCAAAAAAAAAAAAAAAACACAAAACCTAAAAACCAAAAAAACAACAAAACCACCCTACTGAGAGTTCGCGTCAAACAGCATACAGTCAGGCTTGAGGTTCAGTACCTAAAATGGAGATGGTAGTGTAATCTTGGGCTTCCTACCTTCTATTACGCGGGGGCCCTGGCATCACTGCATGAGAAACAGTTGTAATGGGCGAATAGTCAGCAAAATGCCCAACTTGCTTCTGGTGGCTCACATTTCCCCCACTTTTCCTTGTTCTTATTCCGATGATAAGCCATGGAAAAATCAGCATCACCGAGCTGGAAGATAGGGGTTAAGTATAATCTAAAGCTCTCTTGCCCTAGTCCTGGGACAGACTCATAATAATGGGCACCTGTAACCTGCAGTAAGCAGTCGATGTCATCCCAGGTATGCCTGAGCCTCTGCCCAGGTTTCACCTGCAAGAGTTGAGATAACAGCCCCTCACAGGAGGTGCTCTCCTGAAAGCCCTGTCTTCTCTGTCGTGCCTTTCCCCTGGTGGAAGGAAGTGGGGGGCTTCCCGGCCGTCATTTCCTCTGATAGGCCTCTTTGTCTCCCTGACAAAACCCGACCTGCCTTTTGGAAGAGGGCAGCAAGGCCTACGCAGTTCCGAACCCCAGCCACCCCGGCATCGTGCTTGAATGCACGATGGGTAAAAGCTCACCAAACCCCCATAAAAAAGAAAAAATAAAAAGAAAGCCGCAGCTGTAAATAAAGCCAAATCCGCCACCCTCTGTGGGGCCGTTTGTCCTCCCCTCCTTGGCCCCGTCCTTCCCGCCGCCCCTCCCGGCTCCCCGGCCCCGAGCGCCTCCATTTAATCGGATTTGGGAGAAGGGGAGGATAAATCACGGCAGCAGCTTTACGGTCCCGGAGGAGAGGCGAGCCGCAGCCAGGCACACCCCGGCCGGCGATAAAAACCGCCGCTGAAAGCCCGCGGAGCAATTTCCCGGGACCCCGAGCCACGCCATTACAGGAATGTAATTTTGCCCGGATGAGGCCCCGAGTTTAATTATCCTCGCGGAGGAATTTCAATGCGGCCAATCCATCTTGCAGGCGGGCGGCAGAGGGATTTATATGGGCCCGTTATTTCACAGCGATCCTCCATCTGCATTTTTATGGTCCTAAGCTCCTGAGAGGGAGGGGGAAGGAGTGGGGAGAAGCCGGAGAAGCGGGCGGGGAGAGAAGCGTGGGGGACGGTTTGCCTTTCCTAAATTCGCGGTTCCGGCTCCATTAGGATTCTCTCAGGTTTCTTGAAATGTCCAAATTTCTCTCCGCTTCTCCTTGTTGACTGCACCTGGAGCGGGCTGGACAGGACAGGGACCCTTGGGATTCAGTCAACAGGTATTTACCCAAGTACCAAGCGGTGCCAGATACTGTGTAGATGCTGATGGGAAAAAAGGGGCGACAGGCTAGCAAGGACTTGAGTTTATCTCCCGAAGTCCCTAGACACTGCCATCCCGCCAACAAGGCTCTCAGCCTCACATCCACCAGGGCTGAGAAGCTGGCTCCTTCTAAAAGTTATTACATACAGTCTGCAACATCTAATACTCTCTTAACCCCATACCACAGAGGACTCTGGATTCAGACAAACCTGGGATGCCAAATCGCTGTGTGACCTTGGGCAAGCTGTTTAATCACTCTAAATCGATTTCTTCCTATGTAAATTGGGAATAATGATAGTGCTCACCCCACAGCCAATACTGGGATAATGTACATGAAGCTTTTAGCAAGGTTCTTGGTACCCAGTGAGAGTTCAATAATTGCTAGCATCATCATCACCACCATCATCATCACTTTTATTATTATAGTTAGGAGTGTTGCAACTCAATTCTGCATTGCTCCCTGGAGACTGTTTATTGCAAGGTCCTTGAGATGGTATCTCATGAAAGAGATTCAACTATCAGTTAAAAAACTTTCTCACCTATGTAAATCATACAAAATAAAGTTATTTGACATGCTGGTGAGTAGAGATCTGTGGGGAACCTGAGAATCCTGGAGGCCAGTTCTACAGGGTTTGAAGCCAGAAATTACATCCATAGGGGTGCAGTGAGACTACAAAAAGTGGATGGATGGGTGTCAGAAGAGGAATGAATTTGAAAACAACAAAAGATGGTCCAAGAGAAGATTAGGTGAGAATCTAGGGATTCTGTCAATTATGGACTTGGGGAAAGGTTCTTCCGTTGTCTCACAGAAGGACAAGTAGGATCCAGGAATGAAAGGGTGTGGAGCCAGAACTATTCTTTCCAATCAATCCCTTTCTTTTCCTACCAGACCATGTAACAAGGTTGGCCTGATTGGCTAGTTTTTCTGATAACTGCTAGTGGCAGATTCTGACTGGTTAGCAGCCTCCCTGCACAGTGGTGACGGAGAAAGGAGATTGATCTTTTCTTTTTCAGGATTGGTTAACAACCTGGGGGTGGGGGCAGAGATTCATTTTAATTGACTGGATAGGCTAGGAGGGAGGTTCAGCTTCTCTCATATAGAATTTTCAAGTATTCTTTTCCATAAAGGTCACCAAGAGAGTCTTGATTGCCTTATACGTGTTTGCCTTTGGACAGGAAAATAGTAGCTTAGAGAAAAAAAATCAAGAGAATCATGCAGGCATGCCACACATAGTTCAGTTTCAAATCTCAAAGAGATTCACAGAAACAGAGGAGGGAGGGAAGGAGGAAGAGAGAGAGAGAACACAGAAAGAAATGCAAAGGAAAAAATTGCCAAAGAGAAGAGGAAGGATTTGAATAGTATATTTTTCATTCCTGATGGCTTAGGATGAGGCTACTTTATGATGGGGTTTTGCTAGATGGTCATGTTGCCAGTACATAAAGAACAGCTGTTTTGGAGGCAGGAGACTGGGAGTCTAGTCCTAGCCCTGCTACCAACTTGTTGGTAACTGTACAAGTTACTTCATCTCTCAAAGCTCCAGTTTCCTGGAAGAGGAAGAGAAGTAGATGATCTCTAAGGTTCTACCCGGTGTTAACTTTTGGGGATTCTTTTTTCCTGCTAAACAGGTAATTTTCTGCACGTTGAAGTAGTACCTTTGCACTGTTGATAAAGACTATCCTTAGATCGGCTTGGCATCTGTGGCTCAACAGGCTATAAGGCGCCAGCCACGTACGCCTGAGCTGGCGGGTTCAAATCCAGCCTGGGCCCGCCAAACAACAATGGTGGCTGCAACCAAAAAATGGCCAGGCGTTGTGGCAGGCGCCTGTAGTCCCAACTGCTTGGGAGGCAGAGGCAGGAGACTCGCTTGGGCCCAGGAATTGGAGGTTGCTATGAGCTGTGATGCCACAGCACTCTATCCAGGGTGACAGCTTAAGGCTCTGTCTCAAAAAAAAAAAAAAAAAAAAAAGACTATCCTTAGATCTTGAGCTTCTGTATTTTTGTTTTTAATCGAGACAGAATCTTACTTTGTCACTGTGCCATGGTGTCATAGCTCACAGCAACCTCAAACTTTTGGGCTCAAGTGATTCTCTTGCCTCAGCCTCCCAGTAGCTGGGACTATAGGCGCCTGCCACAACGCCCAGCTATTTTTCTTTCTGTCTTTTTTTTTTTTAGCAGGCCTGGGCCAGGTTTGAACCCACCAGCCCTGGTGTCTGTAGCTGGTACCCTAAACACTAAGCTATGGGTGCCCAGCCTTGAGCTTCTGTATTTAGTTGTCATTGTTAAATTTCAAGCTCCTGGGCTATAATGGGCTGGTAGACTGATGGATTTTTTTTTTTACTTTCCCTTGCTAAGTCAGCTCCTCAACACAGGACTGTGAGCCATCAGTAAATCTCCCTACTTCTGGAGAAAGAAAACAATAGATGAAGGAAGGGAAAGGATCACTGTTATACAGATTTCTGACAGCAGGATGAGTGGAAGAGCTGGTGGTGGAAGGATGTCCTAAAAAGATTTTGCTGGGGAAGAATTTAAGTTCCTTGGAATGTGTATAAAGAAATTTGTACGTGTCATACATATATTTTTTTTTTGTAGAGACAGAGTCTCACTTTATCACCCTCAGTAGAGTGCTGTGGCATCACAGCTCACAGCAACCTCCAACTCTTGGGCTTAGACGATTCTCTTGCCTCAGCCTCCCGGTGGCTGGGACTACAGGTGTTTGCCACAGTGCCTGGCTATTTTTTTGTTGCAGTTTGGCCGGGGCCGGGTTTGAACCTGCCACCCTTGGTATATGGGGCTCGCGCCCTACCCACTGAGTTATAGGAGCCGCCCAGTATCATACATATTATCTAGAAGCGATGATTAAGTATCTATGTGAACAGATTTGATCCCATTGGAAGCTTCCTCCAAAGCCAAGGAAAACACACAGATGAAATAGAAAATAAGAAGTCATCGTGATGTATTGTGAAAAGCTAAGGATAGGAAGGTAGATCTGAAGTCTACATTTTAGGATGTTACTAATTAATTATGGAACTTTGAGAAAATCTCCAGACTTCAGCTTTTTCATCTGCAAAAATGTAGGGAACATTAGATGATTACTAAGTTCTCTTTCATCTTTAAATACATATTAAGTAGCATAGACATGGCCTTTCTGGTCTGCCTTTGTCTCCTGTAACTTCAAGTAATCAACCAATATTTATCAAACATCTAATATGCTCAATATATTGTGCTACATATTGCAAGTGATATAAAAGGGAGGCAACATAATTATTAATCACTAAGAAAGATATGTACATATATCATAATGTACAACAGGCTTTAATAGGTTAGATGAGTAATAGGAGTTGAGGATGTAGTATGACTTCCTACTAGAAAAATCAAGGGGTACCATGTTTTTAAAAAAATTATTCATTTGAATTATTGTAGGTACATTGTAGTTATATATCTTTATAGGGTACATGTGATATTTTGATACAGGCATACAATGTTAATTAATCAATTCGGGGTGATCAGGGTACTCATTACCTCAGGCATTTATCATTTCTTTATATTAGGAATACTCCAATTCCCCTTTTTTTTTTTGAGACAAAGTCTCACTATGTGGCCCTCAGTACAGTGCTGTGGCATCACAGCTCACAGCAACCTCAAATTCTTGGGCTTAAGTGATTCTCTTGCCTCAGCTTACTAAGTAGCTGGGACTACAGGCACCCACCTGGCTATTTTTTTGTTGCAGTTGTCCTGGCCCAGGCCGAGTTCGAACCCACCAACCTCAGCTGGTGCTATAACCACTGTGCTACAGGCGCTGAACCTTTTTTATTTTTGGAGACAGAGTCTCACTTTATTGCCTTGGGTGGAGTGCCGTGGTTTCATAACTCACAGCAACTCCAACTCCTGGGTTCGAGTGATTCTCTTGTCTCAGTCTCCCCAGTAGCTGGCACTACAGGTACCCATCACAACACCCAGCTATTTTTAGAGACGGGGTCTTGCTCTTGCTCAGGCTGGTCTGGAACCCATGAGCTCAGGCAATCCACCCGTCTTGGCCTCCCAGAATGCTGGGATTACAGGTGTGAGCTGTGTCGCCCAGCTCCAATTCCAGTCTTTTAGTTGTTTTAAAGCATACCCTAAGTTACTATTGATTATAGTCACTTCGTTGTGCTATTGTTCATATTATTTAACCATCTAATTATATTAGATATTGTTCGTATTATTGAACCATCTAATTATATTAGATATTGTTTGTATTATTTAACCATCTAATTATATTTTTGTGCCCATTCACTATCCTCACTTTATCCTCCCTCCCTGCTACTTCCAAGCCTCTGGTAACCATTATTCTACTCTCTGTCTCCATGAGATCAACTGTTTTTAATATTTAGCTTCCACATATGAGTGAGATTTGTCTTTCTGTGCTCGGGTTATTTCACTTATCATAATGTTTTCCAGTTCTATCCATGTTGTTGCAGATGACAGGATTTCACTCTTTTCTAGGGCTGTATAATATTCCATTGTGTATACGTACCACAATTTCTTTATCCATTCATCTGTTGATGGACAGGTAGGTTGACTCCATATCTTGGCTTTCATGAATAGTGCTGCAGTAAACATGGGAATGCATATATCTTTTTGATATACTGATTTCCTTACTTTGGATATATACCTAGCAGTTGGATTACTGGGTCATATGGTTGTACCATTTTTAATTTTTGAGGAACCTCTATACTGTTCTTCATAATTGTTTTGCTAATTTACATCCCCAACAATGGTATCTGAGGGTTCCTATTTCTTCATACCCTCAACCAGCATTTGTAATTGCCTGCTTTTTTGTTGTTGTTGTTATCTTTTTTTTTTTTTTGAGACAGAGCCTCAAGCTGTCACCCTGGATAGAGTGCTGTGGCATCACAGCTCACAGCAACCTCCAATTCCTGGGCTCAAGCGAGTCTCTTGCCTCCGCCTCCCAAGCCGTTGGGACTACAGGCACCCGCCACAACGCCCGGCCATTTTTTAGTTGCAGCCATCATTGTTGTTTGGCGGGCCCGGGCTGGATTCAAACCCGCCACCTGAGGTGTACGTGGCTGGCGCCTTAGCCCGTTGAGCCACAGGTGCCGAGCCTCTTTTTTTTTTTGCAGTTTCTGGCTGGGGCTGGGTTTGAACCCACCACCTCCGGCATATGGGACCAGCGCCCTACTCCTTTGAGCAACAGGCACTGCCCATGTATTTTTTTTTTAATAAAAGCCATTCTAACTGGGGTGAGATAACATTACTTTGTAGTTTTGATTTGCATTTCTCTGATGACTAAAGATGTTGAGATTTTTTTTATATACCTGCTTGACATTTGTATGTCTTCTTTTGACAAATGTCTATTCAAATCCTTTGCCCATTTTTTAATTGGACTGATTTTTTTTCTATTGAGTTGTTGGAGCTCCTTATATATTTTAATTATTAATCCCTTTGTAGACAAGTAGTTTGCAGTTATTGTCTCCCTTTCTGTGGGTTGTCTCTTTTCTTCATTGGTTGTTTCTTTTGCTGTGCAGAAGTTTTTTAGTTTGATGTGATCCCATTTGTCCAATTTTGCTTTAATTGCTTGTGCTTTAAAGATATTACTCAAGAAAACGTTGGGGAGCCAGGCATGGTGGCTCACACCTGTAATCCCAGCCCTCTGGGAGGCCGAGGCAGGTGGATTGCCTGAGCTCACAGGTTAGAGACCAGTCTGAGCCAGAGTGAGACCTTTAGTCCCAGCTACTTGGGAGGCTGAGACTTAAGCCCAAGGGTTTGAGGTTGCTGTGAGCTGTGATGCTACAGCACTCTACTGAGGGTGACATAGTGAGACTTTGTCTTAAAAAAAAAAAATAGCTGGGTGTTGTGGCAGGTGCCTATAGTCCCAGTTACTCAGGAAGCTGAGGCAAGAGAATTGCTTGAGCCCAAGAGTTTGAGGTTGCAATAAGCTATGATGCCATGGCACTCTACCCTGGGCGACTGGACTAAGGGAAACTCTGTCTCAAAAAAAAAAAAAGAAAGCAAGAAAGAAAGCAAGAAAGAAGTCATTGGGGGTACTATGATTAAAGTGGTGTTTTTCTTTCTTTTAAAAAATTATGAAATATTTGGGTGTTGCCCGTGCTCAATGGGTAGGGTGCTGGCCCTATATGCTGAGGGTGGCAGGTTCAAACCCGGCCCTGGCCAAACTGCAACAAAAAAATACCTGGGTGTAGTCCCAGCTACTCAGGAGGCTGAGGCAAGAGACCGGCCTAAGCCCGAAGGGTGGAGATTGCTGTGAGCTGAGATGCCACAGCACTCAACCAAGGCTGACAAAGTGAGACTTTGTCTCTAAAAAAAAAAAAAAAAAAAATGAAATATTTGAATCATATAAAAGAATATGTGTAAGACAAAAAAAGTGAGTAATATATATTCATTTATTCAACAGATACTTATTTATTTATTTTTTGAGACAGAGTCTCATTATGTCACCCTCAGTAGAGTGCTGTGACATCACAGCTCACAGCTGTGAGGTCTTGTCTGGCTCAGGTTGGTCTCGAACTTGTGAGCTCAGGCAATCCATCTGCCTTGGCCTCCCAAGTGCTAGGATTACAGGTGTAAGCCACCACCCCCAGCCCACATCCGCCAATTTAAAATATTACCAATGTGGGGGAGGGGAAACATTACCAATAGTACTGAAAGGCCAGGCACAGTGCATCACACCAGTAATCTCAGCACTTTGGTAGGCCAAGGAAGGAAGTTCAAGTGAGGCCAGGAATTTAAGACCAGCCTGGCCAATATAGCAAGACCCTGTCTCTAAAAAAAATTTTTTTTTTTTGATGGAGACAGAGTCTTACTTTGTCACTCTTAATAGAGTGCCATGGCGTCATAGCTCACAGTAGCCTCAAACTCTTGGGCTCGAATGATTCTCTTGCCTCAGTCTCCTGATTAGCCGGGACTACAGATGCCTGCCACAGTGCTCTGCTATTTTTAGAGATGGGATCTTGCTTTTGCTCAGGCTGGTCTTGAACTCATGAGCTCAAGTAGTCTACCCACCTTGGCCTCCCAGAGTGCTAAGAGTACAGGTGTGAGCCACTGCACCTGGCTCTCAGAGCCTCAAGCTGTCGCCCTGGGTAGAGTGCCATGATGGCATCACAGCTCACAGCAACCTCCAATTCCTGGGTTCAAGCAATTTTCCTGCCTCCGCCTCCCAAGTAGCTGGGACTACAGGTGCCCACCACAATGCCTGGCTATTTTTTGGTCGCAGCCATCATTGTTGTTTGGCGGGCCCAGTCTGGATTCGAACCCTCTGAGGTGTATGTGGCTGATGCCTTAGTCACTTGAGCCATAGGAGCTGAGTCTAAAAAAAATTTTTTTAAGTCAACCTCGTATGGTGCTATGTGCTTATTCCCAGCTGTTTGGGAGACTGAGGTAAGAGCATCATATGAGCCCAGAGTTTGAGGTTTTAGTGAGCTATGATGATGCCACTGAACTCTAGTGTGGGTAGCAGAGGGAGACTCTGCGTCTAAAATTAAAACAAACAAACAAGGGTGGTGCTTGTGCTCAGTGGGTAGGGTGCTGTCCCATATACTGAGGGTGGTGGATTCAACCCCGGCCCCGGCCAAACTGCAACCAAAAAATAGCCCGGCGTTGTGGCGGGCGCCTGTAGTCCCAGCTGCTCGGGAGGCTGAGGCAAGAGAATCCCCTAAGCCCAGGAGTTGGAGGTTGCTGTGAGCTGTGATGCCACAACACTCTAACGAGAGCGATAAAGTGAGACTCTGTCTCTTAAAACAAACAAACAAACAAAAAACCACTGAAGGGCTCCACATAGTTCTTTCCTATGGGAACTCTTGAATTTTATGTTTATCAATCATCTCCTGGTTTCTCTTCACATTTTTACCTATTATGATTTATTTCATCCTTTCTCCTATTTTAAACCATTCTGAGAGTGAGGTAATGCTGTTTGTAGACTTCTTTGACTTGCTTTTATCATTCAACATTTTTTTTTTGGCCGGAGCTGGGTTTGAACCTAAGGTATATGGGGCTGGTGCCCTATTCCCTTGAGCCACAAGCGCCACCCTATCATTCAACATTTTGTTTCTAAGATTCATTCATATTGCTGTAGGTAGCTGTAGTTTATTCATTTTCATTGATGTATAATCACCCACCAATTTGTTCACTAATTTTACTGCCAATGAGCAGTTAGATTTGTTTCTAGATTTTTGCTGTTATAAATTCTGCTTTGAATTTTGCTGAACATGTCTCTTGGTATACATGGATAAGAATTTTTGCAGGGTATAAAATGTATAAAATGGAACTGCTGGATTATAAGATATGAATAGCTTCAACTTCTTTATCTTTTTTTTTTTTTTGAGACAGAATCTCACTTTGTCACCCTTGGTAGCGTGCTGTGGTATCACAGCTCAGAGTAACCATAAACTCTTGGGCTCAAGTGACCCTCTTGCCTCAGCCTCCCAAGTAGTTGGGACTACAGGTCCCACCAAAACGCCCGGCTATGTTTTAGAGATGGGGAGCTCACTCTTTCTCAGGCTGATCTTGAACTCCTGAGCTCAGGCAATCCACCCACTTTGGCCTCCCAGAGTGCTAGGATTATAGGTGTTAGCCACTGTGCCCGGCTAGCTTCAACTTTTCTAGCTAATTTCTATTTTCAAATACTTAGAAACCACCAAAGTAAATAAGAGTTTGGCTGTTACCCTATCCTTGCCAAAGATTGATACTAAATAGGTATTTAGTTAATCTATTGGGTATAAAATGAAATTGCATGGTGGTTTGAATTTATGTTTCCTTGATTATTAATGAAGTTGAGTATTTTTTCATATATTTATTGGCCATTCATGTTCTCTCTTCTGTGAAATTCCTAGTGATGTATGTATATCTTTGCCCATTTCTTTCTTTCTTTTGCCCGGACCTGCAAACAACAATGACGGCTGCAACCAAAAAATGGCCGGGCATTGTGGTGGGTGCCTGTAGTCTCAGCTACTTGGGAGGCAGAGGCAGGAGACTCGCTTGAGCCCAGGAATTGGGGGTTGCTGTGAGCTGTGATGCCATGGCACTCTATCCAAGGTGACAGCTTGAGGGTCTGTCTAAAAAAAAAAAGAAAATAAATAAAACCTCCCAATGTGAGGCGGGGAGCTAGATGAGGTAGCTCGCACCTGTAATCTGAGTGCCCAGGGCATGTCTTGGCTTACTCTTTCATTTCATTTAGGCCTCATTTCAAATACTGCCTCTTTAGAGGCTTTTCTGATCACCCTGTATAAATAGCTTCCACTTTCCCTTCCATATTTCTTTTATCTTCTTTATTTATGTATTTATTTTTTAAATAGAGACAAAGTCTCACTTTATTGCCCAGGCTGGAATACAGTGGCATGATCATAGATCACAGTGTGTAACCTCAAGAAATCCTCCTATCTCAGGCTCCGGAGTAATTGGGACTACAGGCACATACCACCATGCCCAGCTAATTAAAAAAAAATTGTTAGGCAAGGTGTGGTGGCTCACTCCTGTTGTCCCAGCATTCTGGGAGGCCGAAGTGGGTGGCTTGCCTGAGTTAGAGCAAGACTCCGTTTCTAAAAAAAATAGCTGGGTGTTGTGGCAGATGCCTGTAGTCCCAGGTACTTGGGAGGCTGAGGCAAGAGGATCAGTTTTACCAAGAGTTTCAGGTTGCTGTGAGTTATAATGCCATGACACTCTAGCAAGGGCAACATAGTGAGACTCTGTCTTAAATAAATAAATAAATAAATAAATAAATAAATAAACAAAACAAAAAATAAAATAAATACAAAAAAATTTGTTTTTCTCCCGGCTTGGCACCTGTGGCTCAACAGGCTAAGGCGCCAGCCACGTACACCTGAGCTGGCAGGTTCGAATCCAGCCCGGCCCGCCAAACAACAATGACGGCTGCAACCCAAAAATGGCCGGGCATTGTGGCGGGCGCCTGTAGTCCTAGCTGCTTGGGAGGCGGAGGCAAGAGACTCGCTTGAGCCCAGGAATTGAAGGTTGCTGTGAGCTGTGATGCCACAGCACTCTGTTCAGGGTGACAGCTTGAGGCTCTGTCTCAAAAGAAAAAGAAAAAATTGTTTTTCTAGAAACAAAGTCTTGCTATATTGTCCAGGCTGGTCTTGAACTCCTGGTCTCAAGTGAACCTCCTGCTTTGGCCTCCCAAAGTGCTGGGATTATAGGAGTGAGCCATTGCATTCAGCCTTCCTTTATTTTTCTTTTTTAGCACTTATTATACATAGTTTTATATTTATTTTTAATTGCTTCCCCCCCCACTAGATGATAAGTTTCACTAGGGCAGGAACGTTTTTAATTACAGTATCCCCAGCGTTTAGAACAGTGCCTTGCACATACAAATCTCTCAACAGAAATTTTGTGCATTATTAAACAGTGAATAAGATAGAATCCTTGCCCTTAAAAAGTTTATAATCTAACAGGGGATACAGAGAATTAAACGTCAAGTAATTTTAACACAGTGCAATAGTATTATAAAAGAGGTAAGCAGTTCCAAATTCTAGGAACCACCCCCACAGGCTTCACAAACTAGAGGCTGTTTTTCCTCTAAATTTGGACGTGTACCCACTGCATTCATGTAATCTTTTCTCTGGGCTCTTTTCCCTTAATTTTATCCCCATTAAATGAAATTGAACACTCTCTCTAGATATCCTTGGTTCTGTCCTTATTTGTCCAACCTCACCTGACTTAAGAGACCCTGGTGTGTTTGATTGGAAGCTCAGTAAAGAATAAGGATCACTAACCTACAGGTTTGATGAGGGTGAGGAGGGGAGAAGAATAAGGATCTTCCCCTCTTCCACGATATCTCTCCGTAGAGGCTAAGACAGGGTTATGGCTCAGGGGAACTGTTGCTAAGTTTTATATGCAGCATGAAGACTCCCATTCTTACAGGACAGAAAATGACAGGACAGCAGTTAGGTGACTACAAGTATAGAAGTTAGCCACATCCTCTTTAGGTAGGGACTAGAAGGAGACATCATGGCAGCTATGAAAGGGCAGGAGAGGGAAATGAGCAACTTCTTTTTCTGTAACCTGAAAAAATTTCAGGTGACAAGTGGATTTTGGAAGCTATAAGAATGAAGGGAGAGGAGTTGCTGGTGGACAAGTCTGTGGGCAAGGTCAGAATGGAAAAGGTAGGAGAGCTTGGCGCCTGTAGCTCAGTGGTTAGGGTGCCAGCCACATACACCAGGGCTGACGGGTTTGAACACTTTCCTGGCTTGCTAAACAACAATGACAACTGCCACAAAAAAATAGCGAGGGGGTTGTAGTGGGCACCTGTAGTCTCAGCTACAAGGGAGGCTGAGGCAAGAGAATCATTTATCTCAAGAGTGTGAGGTTGCTGTGAGCTGTGATGCCACAGCTCTCTACTGAAGGTGACATAGTGAGACTTTGGTTAAAAAAGAAATCTTAAACAACAATGACAATTGCGACAAAAAATATAGCCAGGCAAGGCTGTTGTGGTGAGCACCTATAGTCTCAGCTACTAGGGAGGCTGAAGTAAGAGAATCACTTGAGCCCAAGAGTTGGAGGTTGCTGTGAGCTGTGATGCCACAGCACTCTACTGAAGGCGACATAGTGAGACTATGACCAGGCTGTTGTGGTGAGCATCTGTAGTCTCAGCTACTAGGGAGGCTAAAGCCAGAGAATCACTTGAGCCCAAGAGTTGGAGGTTGCTGTGAGCTGTGACACCACAGCACTCTACCGAGTCTGTCTCAAAAAAAAAAAAAAAAGTAAGTAAGTAAAGGAAAAGGTAGGAAGAAAAGAGTCAAGAATGAGATGAATAGGCCCACACCTAATATTTGCGAGGCCCAGGGCTAAATAAAACTATAGGTCCATATACCAAATCGTTAAATGTGTAGAATTTACAAATCAAAGGTGTAGTAAACCAGGCAGGCACAAGAACTCATGCTTGTAATCTTAGCACTTTGGGAGGCTGAGGAAGGTGGATTGCTTGAGCTCAGGAGTTCGAGACCAGCCTGAGCAAGAATGAGACCCCGTCTCTACTAAAAATAGAAAAACTAGCTGGGCAGTGTGTCACATGCCTGTAGTCCTAGCTACTTGGGAGGCTGAGGCAAGAAGATCTCTTTAGCCCAAGAGACTGAGGTTGCTGCGATCTATGATGATGACAGGGCACTCCATCCAGGGCAACAGAAGGAGATTCTGTCTCAAAAAAAAAGGGCGGTGCCTGTGGCTCAGCGAGTAGGGCGCCGGCCCCATATACCGAGGGTGGCGGGTTCAAACCCGGCCCCGGCGAACTGCATCAAAAATTAGCTGGGCGTTGTGGCGGGCGCCTGTAATCCCAGCTACCTGGGAGGCTGAGGCAAGAGAATCGCTTAAGCCTAAGAGGTGGAGATTGCTGTGAGCTGTGACTTCACTGCACTCTATGGAGGGCGATAGAGTGAGACTCTGTCTCTACAAAAAAAAAAAAAAAAAGGTATAACAAACTGTTAAATATGAAGGGATTTAAAAAATTCATGGAAAAAAATGGAATTAAAAGATAAAAATAAAAAATGTAAACTTTATTTCTCAACATAAGTTCCATCAATTTTGTAAGTGGTGATAGCAGTCATTCAGTTCATCCTTAAAGAACTGAAGATCCTGGGAATTTACCATGTCAATGCAATCTTTTACCATTTTTTTTTTTTTTGAGACAGAGCCTCAAGCTGTAATCCTGGATAGAGTGCCATAGCATCACAGCAAACAGCAACCTCCAATTACTGGGCTAAAGCGAGTCACTTGCCTCTGCCACCCACGTAGCTGGGACTACTGGCGCCCGCCACAACGCCTTGATATTTTTTGGTTGCAGCCGTCATTGTTGTTTGACAGGCCCAGGCTGGATTCAAACCTGCCAGCTCAGGTGTACGTGACTGGCGCCTTAGCCCGCTGAGCCACAGGCACCGAGCCAATATCCAGCATCTTTTCATGATAAAAACACTCAAGAAAATAGGCTTAGAAGGAACAT
>CAUYRH010062400.1:0-32224 GCA_963574655.1 Perodicticus potto
GCTGCATAATATTCCATGGTATACATGTACCAAAGTTTATTGATCCATTCGTGTATCGTTGGGCTCTTGGGCTTCTTCCATGACTTAGCAATTATGAATTGGGCTGCAATAAACAATCTGGTGCAGATATCTTTGTGGTAATGTGATTTTTGGTCATCTGGGTATATGCCAAGTAAAGGAATTATAGGGTCAAATGGCAATAGAATTGCCCCCATTTTTTAAACTTTCCTTTTTCCCTGTGATCCTTTGCCATATGCTATGAGTATAGAGCACTTTGCAGTCTATAGAGGAGAAAGTAAAAAGAAGGTGGACTTGGGAGGTCAATATCTTTTTTGTGAATGTGGCCCTTGGTAGAGACTGGCTGTGGGAAATTGGGCAAATTACGAACTTGTACAAGAGTTTGATTTCTCATCCACAAAATGAAGGGAATAATCCTTTGTCCCAAGGCTTCTTATGAAGATAAACTGACAGAGTGGATTAAAACAGCACAGTGCAATCTGGAATCAAGTGAGCCCTTGTCATTTGAGAGTCTCTTCCATCTTTGATCCTGGGCACAGATGGTGTGGACTAGAAGTTGTGTCTCACACAAGCATGGTTATGGAGTGTATCTTTGGCTCCAGGGAAGTGAATTACATGGAGAGATCCCCAGGCTTTTCCACCAGTCCCCTTCTTCTTGACCACATTCCTTTGTGGAGTAACTAAACCATCTGACTAAGGAGGTAGTTAGCATGGCATTTAAGAGTGTAGGAAGGGAACTGAGTTGAAGCCAGATCATTTCAAAGAGCAGAATGCTGATGCTGGTCAAGTGCTGGAAATTTTTATCTAAGTTCTAGTGTCCACACCCACGTAAATAGATATGAAACTTACTCCTCTTATTTTTGTGGTGAAGAAGTAGCAAGTATCAAGGCACTTCAAATGATATCTAGCACACAGCAAATTTGGGCACTATTATTATTACAAGGATGAACTCAAGAAGGGCGATGCTTATGGCCACTGGACTTCAGTGGAGTGAGAAGGCTGGCAAGAGCATAGGGACCGTGCTTCTCACTTGACTGGTTCTGCTCCTGCATCTCTCCCTCATTTACAATCAATTAGTATTCTGGGCATACTTCAGGCTCAGCACGTGTTACCTGCTCCCTGAAGCCTTCAGATTTCATCTTCTTCCTCTGGTTCAACCTCAGTAATGATGACCTTCCCTCTGAGATACTGGGGTACTCTGTGTCCCCCTTGTGTGTTACAGAACATTGTATATTGGGTGACATAGAAGTGGATGCTTCATTTTTCTTCTTCTTCTTCTTCTTCTTCTTCTTCTTCTTCTTCTTCTTCTTCTTCTTCTTCTTCTTCTTCTTCTTCTTCTTCTTCTTTTGCAGATTTTGGCCAGGGCTGGGTTTGAACCCACCACCTCCTGCATATGGGGCCAGTGCCCTACTCCTTTGAGCAACAGGTGCTGCTCAATGCTTCATTTTTCTATGCAAGGACATAAGCCCCCACAAGAGATAGACTAGACCATAACTTTTTATCTCTCAACCTAATTCTCAGGAAAAATTCATTTATTCAATATTAATTAAATAATCAGATTAGTGAAATGAATGATCTACCAGTCACAACTCAAATGTCTTAGCATAGTAATTTTCTCAAATGTAAGGGATTATTTTTATGCAGGAAGTTTCACAAGTAAAGTGATGTGATGAACCTTGGAAAGTGATTTGGCCTCTTCAGTATCCAACAAGATATTACAGTCAATATTCTTGAACTCACTTGGTTCAGCCATTCAGAATGAAGTAAGGTCATTGATTTGTATCAGCCACCGTTGAATTCTTTAACGGCAGAGGGATAGAGTAAGGAAAAAAAAAAGATTCTTGCTCATACCCTTAGTTACTTACCTAAATTGTCACAGTCACTCAATGTTGTTGAATGCTATCAAAGAACAGACTGAAAGAAAAACAAGAATATCTTGAATGCTCAATAACTGAGTGGATTAAGAGGTTCTATTGTGTTGTTCATAAATAGCTTTCACAAAATTAGAGTGCTTACTTGAACCCTGGTTGAACTAGCTGGATGCTGGTGCATTCACTACTCAGAGAAGAATTTCTCAAAGGCTTTGGGTTTCTCCCACTTCTTGTCATGGAGTGAGCCAATTTTTATTTCTGTTTATTACTTTTTAGCCCAGCTGGACCCCAGAAGGATGGGGCTATTTTCCCCAGAAGGATGGAAAATAACACAAATGCACACAGATACCAAAATGAAGCCAGAAATCTTCTGGACTTAGATAAACATTTAGTCTCATAAATAAATACATTATCAGACCACACAAAGTACTTCTTACCCTGTCTCTTCCTCAGAAGTCATACTCAAAATAGCCTCTCTAATTTGCCCAGATTCATATAATCAAGACACATTTACTGATTACCTGTTGGATGACCAACTCCAATATCTATGTTCCCAAAGACACAGGGACATGGCCCCATACTACTTCTATAGAGTGTTGTAGATGTAGGGGCAAAATGTGCAAATCTAAATCAGCTTGTAACAAACCTAATTTGGGATAAATTCCAACTTGTGATATATTGGGATACAGATTGCAAAGTAAGAGACCTAAGTTCCATCATTGTTACCAACTTGCCAGGTAATTGTTCATTCATTCTTTTGATTAACAAATGATCAAACAGTTAACATACTTACAGTGGTCCAGGCACTGTGCTAGGCACCAAGGATATCTTCAAGAAGTCATTTAATTTTTTGTTCATTTAATTTTTCAATAGAAAACTAAAGAATATATAGTAGATGAGGCACTGAGGTGCTAGGGAAAGGGAGAAACACAGTCTTTTCCCGCTGGTGGACAGATGGCTCATCAGGACTTTAGTGTGCACTGGCAGGGAGAGGGTGGTGGATCTGTTGTTTGCTAATGTCCTTCTGCCAAAAATATGCTAAGCAGTGGATTGGAGAATGATGTGGTTCATTTGCTAAGTGTAATGTCAAGAAGATGAATGGTCATTTGAAAAAAGGAACATACCACCAGACTTTGGATTGCAGACTTTTGGATGCAAGTCCTCTGAGGGACTCAAAGCATGGTACTGACGTGCCTGTGCATTCCTTTAAGAACACAAGTCAGTTCTGTTCATCCTCTTGTATGTACTCTTTTCTTTACAGTTTACAACACACTTCCAGGGGACAGTTTTATTTGCTCCACATAGCAACCTTATGAAGTCAAGAGTTTAACAAACTCTTTTTAAAGATAAAGAAACTGAGGCCACAAGTGACTGAATTTACTTGTTAGTGTCTGCAAAGAGTGGATCTGGGACCAGAGCCCAGATCTCTGACTTCACAGTCTGGTGCTCCTAAAATGACAACAGTATTCTTTCATTTGATGGGTGTGATTTGAGGGTCAGTTATGGCCAAGGCAGTTTGTTAGGTCCTGGGGAAAGGCATGAATAACCAGGCAGCAATTTCCATTAGTTCTTCTCTCATTCTTGCTCAAAATTAGCAGTAACTCACACAGTTTTGTAGCTTAGCTAGAAGAAATCAATGGAAGAAAGGAAGAAAGACCAAAGGCTTTGGAGTTAGATAGACCAAGGCTGGATCTTATTGTTGTCACTTACTTGAGCAAAACTTAAGGCAAGTATTTTAATTTTCAGGGCTTATGAGACAATTAAGATGGTTAAGAGAAATAATATAAGGTGATCATTTAGCCCAGTGCCTGATCTATAATTAATACCACATAAATACTAGTTCTTTTTTATTATTCCAAACTTAAAGAACTGTAGGTACAAAATCATAAGAGGGTATATATCTGGAGAACGTGGTGTTATATAGAAGGATAAAATATGCAGAATGCATAAGGACATAAGACTAGATGAATTGGAAGGGTAATATCGAGCTCGATTTTCAAGACCTATCAATACCTATCTAAGGGACTGGGCTTATCCTGTTGTTACCAGATAGGTGGAGATGGGCTGGAGCAGGGAAGAGACTATACATAGAGACATGTGGAGAAGCTAGACCAAACTGAAGCAGCATTCACGAAGCTACTTTCCTCCATACTTCCCTTTTAGAATGACTAACATCACAAGTGCCTGCTGCCTAACTGTAAAACTGAACCATTCTGACGTAGCCCAAGACACAGATCTTTATCCACTGCACAGTAGGAAAGGATACATACATATATTTTATGATGGATTAGCCTTTTTGGACCATAGCCACATCATAGAGGGTTTTCTAATCTATTTTGAGTCCTCATTGATTATAGCATTTGGAAAAATGCACAGCAAATTGCTTCGTTAATCAAGGTAAATCAAACTGATGTCATAGATGCTAAATATATGTCTTCTCAGTAATGCTATTTGCACGGCTGGAGCTAAGGCTGTTGTCAGTGTTTCTGCTTGCTTGACAACTGCTGTCTTCTTCGAAGGAGATCATGGCTTAATGTCTAAAAGGACTTGGTGGGTTGTCTCCAGGGTTGGATGCCAGGGCCCTCCTTCCCACATCTAAGGAAAGGGTCTTAGGAGAGGGTGAGACTGCCTCCTATGTACAAACTCAAAGGCAGTGGGAATGAGGCCACTCCACAAAGGCTGTGATGACAAAGAAGGAGCTGCCATCAAAGGCAGAGGGTTGTATGAAGCCAGAAAGACCCTGGCATGTCATATCCCTTGGTTGATGAGGAAAATGAGGGATAAGGGTAAAACTTTGCTGAAAAACAATCACAGCATGGACAAAGATGCAAAGACCACCTATCTAGTCCTACTAGTAAGACTTTTCTGAATTCCTTCCACGGAAAGGAATTTATCAGAGATCACGCACCAAGCTACTTTCAGAGCTAAGGTTCAGAATCAGGTGTCCTGACTCCTCATGCAGTGATCTTTCTACATGATAGAAAATGTCTGTTTCTTCTTTGTTTTCTTATCCTTCTTTCTCATGGCCATCCCTAATACTTATTATTGTCCTTAACATTCACTGTGTGTTGAGTTGTGTAATAAGGACTCAATATTATCACAACCATATAAGGTTAATATTACTTACCTTCTCATTTTTAAAATGAAAAAATGCAGACTCAGTCTCCACAAAATCTCGGAGTTCTGAACAACAAAATTCTGCTTCTCAGGGATAACAGAGATTCAGACAGAAATATCTAACTCATATGCCCATGAGCATAAGCATCACACTAGATCTCATCACCAGTCTTCCAGCATGTCCACATGTCTTTTTGAATAGTCTCTTAACATGGTGCTATGTACATCATATGCAGTGTTTTTAAACTTGAAAACTGAAAGATTTAGGTGATTATTCTGTTACTAGTTGAGGTGAAGTAACTTGTCTCCCACCTTGGAGGTTTCAGAACCAGCCACAGAGCTCATGGATCTTTTAGTGTGCCTGAGTAAGGTTGCGTGTGGCAGTGGAGATAAGAGAAGAAATAAAGCTTATCCTTGTCACAGCATGGCTCTATCCTGATCCTGACCAAGTTCCTATTCTTCTCTGGGCCCCAGTGAGTACCTTCCTTCCACAGAGATATTGAGGTTCCCATCACACTCTGTGATTCCAAGAGAAAAGACAAGAGTAGCAGCCTCAACAATAGCAATAATGGAAAAGCAGAGGGAGAAGGTGACCCAAGGAGACCAAGAAAGGTTTTAAAAGAAAAAGTTGGAGGTGAAAAAAGGAGATAAGAAAGGTCATCCTCAGGTCAGTTGTGGAAGGTCATCTGTGGCCTAGACCATGCCCCATCCAACCTAAATCAAGAGCAGAGCAGTGATATAATTGATTGTTTGTATACAGATGCTAGCTTCCTAATCCCCACATGAGAACATCTGCTGGGGACAACTGTGTGAGAATATGTGACAGTTAGCAGATAATTACATAGCAGAACAGGAGGCCACCAGCAGCAGGGAGGCTGCATCAGAGGGGAGGGCCACGTGGGGAATGATGCTCTTAACCTTCATACAAGTCAGAGTAAGGCAGGAGAAGGGCAAGAGAATCAAGTACGTAGTTCAGCAAAGAAGATCATTTGTTGCTTGTTCTGGGGCTGGCTTCGTGAGTCTCAGTCTTAACTATACATTATGATCACTTAGAAATTTAAAATATCCTGATGTCCAGGCCATACACCAAAGATGGTCTCTAGGGACAACGTATCAGCAAAAGTGTATTTTTATGGTTATCCAGGTAATTCTAACATGTAGTCAAGGCTGAAAAACATTGGTGTGGAAATCTCTGAACTTAACCACTGGGGTTGGTGACCTGAGGAGCAATGTTATTATAAAGCTACTATCTTTATCCCACTAGGCTTCTATTTGGAATAACTCCAAATATGCATTTAAGTTTATAAAATTCTCCTTTCAGTGGTTTAGGATGCAAGCAAAGTCTATGTATTTTCTGAAACAAAGGCTATTAACTTCTCTCTCTGCTACTGGCTGACATTAAACAAGTTGCCTCTTCAAGATTCCATGACTTTATCTGTTGTCTCCCAGGGCTGCTAGTAAAATATGGAAAGTAAAATATGATTATGCATAGTGAAGTGTTTAGAACATGACTGGAACATAATAGATGATTAATAAATGCTGGTTGAACTTTTTACTCTGATTCACAAAGAAGGAAGAGGAGGAGATAAGGGGAGAGTACTAGAGGGGCAGAAAGAGAAAGATTTGAGTGGGTCATCTTTGGCATCACCCTTGATGCTATTCTCTCCAGTTTGCAGAGATCATGCACTAAATATTTCTAACACCCACCCCATCCATGTTTCTTTCTCTACACTCTCAGTGCTGGAGTTCAGATTCTCACCATCTCTCAACTGAACCACAACAACAGCAAAGAGCAGACTTCTACACTTCTAACCTTGTAGCTTCAGATCTGTTCTATACACCAACATAGAGGAGTTCACAACAAAAAAATGTTGCCTATCTCTTCTCAGATCAAAACCTTTCAGGGTTCTCATATTATCCCCAAGTAAAATGGTGAAGGTCTTCAAGGTTGTGCTTTAGACTGTCTGTCACTTGTTCATGCTGACTTCTCACAGTCACCTTCTTGTATAGCTGCCCCTCTTCATCCCCCTTCCACCATAACCAAGTTCACATACCAATGTTATCAATCTTTCTGTGCACTTGGCTGTTTTATCCATGAGACCCTTTTGTCATATCATTGTTTCATCTCCAAATCTTTTCTGGACTTCATTCTTCACTTAGACCATACCCATTTCTTTCTTAAAGCTTATCTTACATACAACCTTCCTCAAGAAGCATTTCATGAATCCCTTTGCCTTTGTTCACATTAGATGCTGTACCTTGTTTTTCTCTCCACAGTGACATTTCACATTTTTCTGGAACTGCTCAAGCACATTTGTGAATCTCAGCCAGTAGACTGTGAGTTCTTCCTGGGAAGAGGCCTTCCCTGCTTCTGCCTCTCTTCCTGTCTCTCAAGCTCTCTCATTTAGTCAGGGTATGGAGGATGTTATGCACATTTTGACTCATAGTACGTGCTTCATCATTTACAAATTTTCAGCCTAGGGAACTTGAAAGACTATGGTGAGCTTTGTCCCCAAGGAATAGGTTGCTTGTTCTCTCTCATGTCTTCCCTTGCATGTATCCAAGGGGTAAGGCCAGCACTGGGAGACCCATGTTCAAATTCTGCTGGTCATTCAGCTCCTAATGAAGGCCAAAATCCTAAAGGCAGTCCTCTGGGAAGCTTTTGCAGGCGGGAATGAAGCCATGCAAGAGTAGACTCAGCCTAATTTCTCGCCTCTGAACCAAAGTGGCTCTGAGTAATGCTTTTGTGAGTGTAACCACATCCTTCTCTTCAAATGCCAAAAAAAGAGGGGGGCTAGAGATAAACCATAGCCTAAGCTCTAAGACTTCAGGGAAGGTGACTCTATTGCTGGGTCAGGGCCATATTTAAGGAAGGCTCCTTCAATTTTCATGGGTCCTAGACTAAACTGTGTCCTTCCAATCTTATAAAAAATCGGCTGTCAACAGCAAGTCAGAAAATATTAATATAGTGGCAAGAGATGCCCCCCAAAAGGGAAGGATTGCAATAATTGTTGAGAAAACAGTTGGGAAGGCAATATTTCTGAAGAATTCATCCTCTATTTCTGGTGACTTTCATACGCAACCACTGCTGATTCCCCCAACTGCATTGGAAATACTTAGATTCTATATTTGCTTTCACAAAATTAAGCATGATTGAAATTGGAAGGGATGTTAGAGATAATCTGGGCCAATCCGGTCCTTTTGTTTTTCTGGCTGCCCAACATTTAATGTCCTTTTGTTAACCAGACTCCTATTTTCCTTTGTGGCTCTATAGTATATGGAATTCTAAGATGGTCCTGAAAATTCCTGCCTCCTAATGTACATTCCTTGTATAATCCTCTCTGCTTGAGTAAGAACAGAACCAGTGGGATATAATGAAATATCACTCTCATAATTAGTCTAATAATAAGTCACCTTTGAGTTACTCTAAGGGGAGATTCTCCTGGGCAGGTCTGGCTTGATCACAGGACCTTTTGAAAAGGTGAAGCATCTGATAGATACTCTGCTGGTGACCTTGAGAACAAAGAAAGCTACTATGTTGTGAAAGAAGAGCACATGTGGTAAGGACCCAAGGATCAACAACTACATGAGCTTAAAGATAGCAGAGCCTCAGAGGAGATGGCAGTACTGGCTTGTTGCATTGATTCCGACCTTGAACATTTTCCTGCGGTGCCTGGATCTCTGACTTACAGAAACTGTCAGATAATAACATTGTTATATTTTAAGTGGCTAAAGTTGTGACTATTTCTTATACAATAATAGCAAAGGAACACGGGGCCATTTTTTTACTTAATTATTTGAACAGAACTATCTCACCCCCAACCTCCAGAAACCACATGTGTCCCAAGCTTAAAGCTGAGCACTGTGTTCAATGCTCTGGCCCCCGGTGATTGTTTCAAAGATGGATATGTGAGCCAATGTCTGCCGGGGAGAGTCTGGCCTAAGGTTCTTGTAGAATGTGTTTGGGAAAGAAAAGTGCTCTCTTCTCCTAGAAATTGAAACTGAAGGCATTTAGCTCTGGAGCTGATGTCAACCATATTGCCACCATGTGGAGCTTGGGAATAAAGCCAGTGTGGAAGAGAACATATTTGAGCAATGGTGAAAAAACAAACAAACAGTATTTTTTCAACATATTTTGAGTCCTTATTAATCTGAGCCTAAAGGAAAGATGGCCTATGGAGGATCCGATTGCTTAAACCTGTAACTTCTACCTTTGATATAAGACTATTTGAGACCAGGTTTTGTTCCCATTCGATAGAAAAAGCTCTATCTGACATATGGGACAACTTGGCACCAGATACAGTATAGGTTGACCCAATCACACAGTTAATAATGTACAAGTGTGACACAGAAACGGGTCTTCTAATGCCCAGTTAAAAGGATTAAATATTGCCTTATTGCTGTGTTCACTACCTCCCTGATAACCAAAAAATATCAATTTCCCAAGAAGAGAATACAACCATAACAATAGCAGAAGCAACAACACCTCACAGTTCAGTGAGTGCTTATTATGAGCCAAGTATTTTATTATGAAATTTATATACGGTATTTAATTTTATGTTCCCATAAACCCTATGAATTTTGTATCTTAATAGTCTTTATTTTAAAGATGACAAAAGTGAAGATCAGAAATACTTTCTAGCATGAGCGAGGTCACATAGTCAGTATGTGAAGGAGCCAGGATATAATCCTTGCGGGTCTGGCTCCAAAGTCTATTCTCTTAACCATCTTATTAATTGTTGCTAGGATAAAAGTAACAAAACAAATCTAGGAAACACATGGTTCCTTATTACTTTAAATTTATTGCAAGTATATGTCAAAAAAGAATTTTTTTAAAATTAGTAATACAGAACCACAAAGACTGGCATGTATTTATCAGCCAATCAGTAATCGCATGCTTGAAGAAATCTTTTATCCCTACCATTAGAATATTAAACTGCATATCTCATATCCATACTTACATTTGCTAGTATCCAAGAAATATATTTGTGAAAAATCTTGACACTTCTTTGGCTAAACCAATACATTTTCCAATTTGGATCCCTTGATGGGGTCCTGGATTACTCCTGAGATATAAAGCCACCAAAATGCCACCATACCCAACATTCAAAGATATGATATATTTGTTAAATACTTGACTGTTAAGATGCTCACAGAATTACATGTGGCACCTTGAGTGATTATTAAATATACATCATAGGTGAGGAAATAGAGATACAAATAGGTTAAGTGACTTCACTGAGGAGCAGAACACACACGCAGGCCCACCTGATCCTACCAAATTGCTCCATACCCAACTCCCATCCCGTAATAACTTCTTGAGTTTTAATTTTTATATCTTCTTGTAAGTCACCTGAAGCACTTTCTGAACAAGACAGGGCACAGATAAAAATGACGTAAATTATATTGGTTTCCAGAGACAATAGGCACAACAGTGCCCAAAGGGATAATGGAAGACTAGATTATTCTTAAATCAGATCTTCTTTTTAAGCTTTCATTTTCCTTTGAATAACAACTGTGGGGATTTTTTGTTAAAAAAAAAGAGAGAGAAAGTAAACATTTTTAGAATTATTCTTTTTACAGAAAAAGAGGAAAGATAGCACAGAGTTCCTGCATATCTCTGTATCCAGTCCCCTGGTATTAAATCTTACACTTTTGTGGAATATTGGCTGGGATTAACAAACCAATGTCAATATGTTAATTTTAACTAAAGTTCATTCTTTATTCCGATTGGCTTAACTTTTACCTAACATTCATTTTCTGTTCTAGGATCCCAAAGAGAAATCACATTACATTTAATCATTATATCTACTTGGCCTCCCCTTGGCTGTGAAAATTTCTCAGACTGTCTCAGTTTTTGACAACCTTGACAGTTTTGATGAGTGCTGATGAGGTATTTTGTTGAAATTTCCCTAAATTGGGATTTGTCTGATGTTTTTCTCATTAGACCAGAGCTATATATTTTGGGGAGATGAAGGGCAATTCTCATAACCTTAGAGGTGTAGAAAATCAACACATCTTATCACTGTCGATGTTGAACTTGATCATGGCTCAGGTACCATGTCATCTTCTAAACTCTCTCATTTCCTCCATTCTCCATTGAGAGAATAAAGGTATTTGAGTACCACTTCTCCATCAAACCACCTTAAATATAAGCTTATTCAACAAGATTCCCTCCCAATCTGGTAACTGGAGAAAGTTTCTAAAGTATGTAAGGAGGTTCATTTAGCTTTCCCGACAGCTGTCTCTGTTGCCTTACTTGTTGTGATACGATAAACTCACTTTAACCTATTAACAATAGTTTTTAAAGTGGATTCTGTTACTGTGCAATGCTTGTCTTTCTGTGCTTGGTTTATTCACTTAACATTTTGTTCTCCAGGTTTGGCCATGTTGTCACACATGACAAGATTTCCAGTTTCTTTCTTTAAGGATGCATAAAATTCCCATACATGTGACACATTTATCCATCAATGGGCACATGGAATTGATCCCATGTCTTAGCTATTATAAATAATGCTGCTCTGAATATAGGAGTATAGATATCTTTTCAAAATCCTGATTTCCTTTTCTTTGCTTATATGTACAATAGTAGTTTCTCTGAATTATATGGTAGTCATTTTTTCAATGTCCCTCTTTTTTTTATTGTTTGGGATTCATTGAGAGCACAAAGAATTAGGTTACCCTAGGCCCTTTTGTAATTGGATCCTGCACCCAAGAGGTGTGCCATACACCATCATCCCCCTTCCCATCCCTCCTTCCCTCTCTCCATCCCTCATTCTCCTACCTCTCGCCTTGTATTAGATCATCAATTGCCTTCGTATTAGAATTGAATACATTGTACATACTTCTCACCTTGTATTAGATCATCAATTACCTTCATATTAGAATTTAATACATTGTATTCTTGCTTCTCCATTCTTGTGAAGCTTTACTAAGAAGAATGTGTTCCAACTCCATCCAGGTTAATACAAAAGATGTAAAGTCTTCATGAATAGTATTCCATGGTATACATACACCACAGCTTGTTAATTCATTCCTCAATTGTAAATTGAGCTGGGATAAACAGTATGGTAGTCATATTTTTAATTTTCAGGGGAACGTCCATACTATTTTCTATAATGCCTACAAAACTCAAACTTAGAAGCAAAGAGCATAATGGTAGTTTCTAGGGGTTGGGAGGTGAGGAGATATCAAAGAATATAAATCTTCAGATACAAGATGAATGAGTTCTGGGCATCTCAGATATAGGATGGTGACTAAAATATAGTTTAAAATATCATACTATATACTTAAGTTTGCTAGAGAACATATCTTAGATACTTTCAACTCACCAAAAATAATGTAATTATATGAAGTAATAGATGTGTTAATTAACTTGATTGTGGTAATCACTTCACATTATATACTTGTGTCAAACCATCACATTCCACACCTTAAATATATACACAGAAAGTTTATTTCATCATTTTTTGCTTCAGTAAAACTAGGGAGAAAGGATGGATTCTATTATCAATGGTTTGTAGCATAGCATTTATTTTATTTTGTTTCATTTTATTTTTGTCATGGAATGAGTAAGATAGTTTTTTTTGCTGGTGTTTCCCACTCAAAATACCAAGAACAACAGCCAGGGTTTCAGCTCCTCATGATAATACCTTGCATTTACATAGGGCAAATAGTTTCATATTTAAACTGCCACCTGCCAAAGAAAAGCAAAATAAAACAAAATGTTGCTTACTGAATCCTTTTTGATTAATTGATGAATGACTGAATGACTGAATGAAAGTACATTCCCACCTCAGGGTAGCACCGTCAGGCAGAAAGAGTAAAGTTTAGATTTAGAGGAAATGGTTTTTGATTCCTTCCTCTAAAGTTTGCTGACTCTGGGAGCTCAAATTTGTGATTCAACTTTTATGTAATTTGCTTCATATTGGGTGGTCAAACCCATCTTAGGATGAGAGAAGGGGTTCAGTGCAAAATAGCCTGCAGAAAACTGGTGTGGGAATGACATTCTATATTTTGTTGACATGTAGAATTACTCTATTAAAACACTGAATAATGTATGTCAACATGGATATGGTAAATTAATGATTCTAATCCCCCTTTAACGTAATATTACATAAACAAATGATCTCACCAGCTATGGTCTGTTTGTTATTATTATTATTATCATCCTTGATACTTGAAAAAACGAGAACTGAGGTTTAAAGAGGTTATGGAAATCATGTGTAGGAGGGCTCAGGATTTGAACTTAGTCTTGTCTGAGTCCCCAACCTGTACAGCAAAGCACTAGGTCATAACCATGTGCCCTTTCCTCTTCTGGGGAGAACTTCCTTGTATATTGTACCTGGATTGCTCTGCTTAGAGGCTTCTTGGTGTATAAAACAGAGCAATCACTTTTAATGACTCAATCTACTCCAGTCTGTAATACACCAGATCCTTCTTAGAAGACCAGAGGGAAACCAAACATTCCCTAAAAGTGAAGGTCTACATCCCTCTGAAGAAAAGCTCATTTTACAGCCACATTCTAAGAATTTACTCTGAGATTTGCATTATTTATTAGCTTTTTCTTTATTTCTTTCTTTAAGGAAAAGAGAATCATTGTTTGCTAAGATTTATGCAAGAAACTTTTCCCTAGATATTCCAAACATTTTTTCAGACTTTCTTAACCTTTTCAGCTATCCCTTTGAGGTGCCTCCAGATTGCTGTCTTATGAAAGAAGTGCCTTACCCTACCTTTGGGGAGGCTCATTCAGCCATTTCTCAAAGATGTCATAATTATAAGACATGAGTGGGCATAGAGGACTCTTCTAGTATCAGATTATCTGGTTTAGTCCAACACAGGGAGACTGTTGTTAATTGGATATCTCAAATGCTACGAAAGATGGCTACCCTGAAGAACTAATTTCACATCTTTTACTTAAGGCCAGTCCTCACTAGCAAGTACTACTTATGGACAATATTGCTTTTGGTGGGGGGAGGAGAATTATCCATGCCAATCTTGCCAGGAAGCAGTGGGAAAAACATGGAGATTATCACCACCATTCTTGTGCATGTAGTTAAGACGGAAAAATGCTGATTTTATTATCTGGTGCAAGAGTGGAGGCAGACAACCTGTGTCCACTTTCTGTCCTTAGGGGAGGGAGGAATTGAAGAAGGAAGAAAACATGGCAGGAGAAATGCAGAAAGATGGAACAGGATCCCGCTCCATCCTTTCTACCTATTCATCTCCTAACACATCTCTCATTTCTTCCCCTGCACTTCCAGTGTAACTGAGGATTTAATCGACTCAGACAGTGGTAGAATTGGTTGCATTTTCTCTTTTATTGCTTTTGCAGAGGGTGTACAACATGTCTTCATTAACTCTGCATGACATTCAGAATAGCTTGAGATAAAAAAGGCACTCAGTCACAAAGGAAAAACTGTTCCCCCTCCCTGTCATCTCCAATCTCAAGCATTCCCTAGGGCATGTATTAATTACTGAAGATGAATGCCGGACCTTTATTCTCAGCAGGGGCATTTAAATTGTATTGCTCTGTTGGGTCAGAAGATGGTGCTCCATCTTGCAAAATGGTTAAAAGAAATTCTCTACACTTGGAGAAGTGCTAGTTAATAATGCCCTCCATTATTGAATGCCTATGACGCGTCTAGCATTATTAGATTCTCTAATGAATTAACCTGCATAATCCCCACACCTACCCTGTGAGACGTATTATTATCCCTATTTGCTGAAAAGGGGAAACTGATTCTAAGCCCCTGATAGTACATTTCCAGTCTAATACGTGGCTCACCACCATTCATAACTGAGAGAGGTGTGAAATTTCTCAAAGTGATCTTATATCTAGCAAGATACTGTCACAGTACGGGCATTGTTCAAGCTTGATGGGTAAGGAGATGTCCGTCAGGTTCTAGTTCATGTATCAACAATTGAGGAAGAGTCTCTGCCTGCAAAAAAGATAAAACTGTTTTTGTTGTTGTTTGCTTGCTTATTTGTTTGTTTTCTAATATTAAATGGGGATTGTTCTGGCTCTCCAGAGAGGAGGCAATGTTCAGGTGAAGCTGACCTGCTCTTGCTTAACTGTCACGTTTCCAAAATACCGACCAGATATGCCCCAATACATCCGAGTGATTAACAATATTCTATAGGTTCAGCTAAAGATATATTAAGAGCCCAGAAGGGCAAAGCTTATCAACAAGTGTCAGTGCTTGGTTTAAGAATAATACATTTGAAGAATCAGAAATATCCTTCCCCTCCCTTGTTATACTCATTATCTCAGGAAATAATGTGATTTTTGAGGATTCTGAGATGGACGGGGGAAAGACAAAACAAAATTATCTGAAGACAAAGCACAAACACCAAATATGTTTACTTTTGTTTCTCTGCTTTGCCTCTTCACCTCCGCATTTTTTTTTGTTTGTTTTGTTTTTTTCCCCCTGGAAACACCTCTTCATCTCCTCTGGAATCATAGCTTTCCACAGGACACCTTGGGGATTCCTACCCTGAGTACTTTTCAAAGTTACCATCATAAATCTCAAGTAAAATGAGGACACCAGTGACTGTCCAGAGAGATGTACATTCTTTCTCTTCTGCAACACTTGATCTGTATTGATCTTTTGATTCATAGATTAAAGATGCCAAACTAATGGGGAGAGATATGTATACACTGATAAAAGTAATCAATGTTTCCTATCTCGTTTTTTCTCCCTCTCACTTGTTTTCTCTGATTACAAATAAATATATGTTCATTATATAAAATTCAAATATACAAATGTAGAATCTGTCTGACTCATCTTCATTTGTACTGAGACTTAATTTTCCCACAACAATGGAAATTGTTCCCGTAATGGGCTTAATGCTAGGAACATTATAGGTCCTTAGATACGTGAATTAATTCTGTTTTTATTAATTTTATCCATTCAATTGTGAGCTTCTTGTGGATGATACCCAAGTCTTACTCATCTTTGCTCCTCTACCTAGCATAGTACCTAGTGCCTAGCAGGCAGTCAACAAAACTCTGTTTGCTACAGTCATTGCCCTTTAGTGTGGTCCTGAGCAGCCCTTTAAGGAAGGTCTCTTCCCTTAGAGCTAGACACACCTCTCTGTGTGCCCCTATTCTGTCACTTACTCACTAGATTACTTTAATTAAGATCAGTATTTGTAGCCATTAAACGGGGCTCATGTTACTAATTTATAGTGTTGCTATTAGGCTCATATGAGGATATCTATGTAAATGTGCTTTGTAAATGCTGCAAGGTTGCTCAAGTTAGTTATTTTTGTGATCATGGAGAAAGTGGTCTATTCCTGAGTTAAGCCAGTTCATTTAAATAAACAAGCATTCATTGAACAGTTCTTCTATGCCAGGGAGAGAAGAGATAAAGGGATAAAGATAATCAGTTTATCCAATGATAAACTGATGTGGTGAGTGTGAGGGCCATGACAGGGGTAAGCAGAGAACGCTTTTGGATTGCAGAGAAGGGACAATTCCTCATGGCATTGATGCTGCAGGTGAAAGACGTGAAGGTCTGTGTTTGGATTAAGACCATTTCAGGTACAGGGAACAGCTTGAGCAAATAACGGAGATGACTAATGCATACACATGCGGGAAACTACGCAGATGCTAGCAGAGATGCCAGACAGTGTCCTGTGATAAACTAAATATTACCTGCGTTATGTAACGTTTGCACAGTTTGGAAAAGAGGAAGCCAAGGATACTCTGTCAAGCATGTTGCCTCCTGTCCTTTATGTGCTAGAGCATGGATCCTCCTGCCAACCCCGTGAAGGTTGCTGGAGCTCAGAGAAGTCTGCTGACCACAAGCACACAGACACAATAGAGGTCAGAGCCAGGATTACAGTTATGACTTAGACCAAAGGGCTCTGTCGGTCACACTTTCTGTCTTAACACATCTCTCTTTATCTACTCTGAATTGAAGAGAGAAAGGGATGAGAATGCTTTCTCCTGCCTAAAATCCTGCTTTGGCAATGAGCTAGTGAGGGGCACTCAGGACCTGAGCTATTTTGTTTTGTTATTTTTCCTCCAAATGACCAAGTTCAGTCTATTGTGGCTGCTGTAGGAGTGGGGTCTCATGACTTGGCTAGTTGATTGTAATTAATCACTACAAGGCAGCAAAAAAGGAGCCCAAGTTGTTAGAACACCCAAGAGGCTGTGGTTTAGGAGTTTCAAAAACTCACATTTGCAACTCAGTGTCTCTGAAAGAGACTGAAGCTTTGAAAACCCTGGAGCTCAGCAAAGATTCTGAGGCTTGGGAGCCTTGTCCTTTTGGACACCTTACCCCAAAGAGCTCTCCAAGCCCCTGACATTTGGGGGATTGTCAGAGCTCTGGGCTGCCAGAGAAAGGCCCTGTCTCAGAAGCCAAAGTCATCAACAAAAAGAAATTGAATGAGCAGGTTTTGCAGAGGCTGGAAGAGAAACTGTTTCAAAAATCTGTTTTGACTTTTGCAGACACTGCTTTTCCTGCTGGCCCCATAATTGAACAGGGCTGGTGATACTTATTCACCTCAGCGTATGTTTGAGTCACCCCCTTCTTCTCATCAGAATGTTATGGGTATGTAGAGGAAAGGTGTCTGCTGGGTGGTAGCAGAGGTGGGGGCTATAGTCACTCCCCCCAAAAGAATTCCGGAAGTGTCCTGCACTTAGCAACTGAGAAGGAAGACAGCAGACCCTCTGATGCTGACGCAGATAACTTAGGCTTTCTTTTGGTGGGGAGATTGAAGGGAATTTATTTGGACAGTGAATGAGACAGCAATGTCTCTTCCATTTATAAGGATCCCTTTGCTAAGCAAATGCAACACCCTTGATGGTCCTCAGCAGATGTGAGGCAGGTGCCGGTTTCTCCTTATCTTCATATTTGATGCCTACTGGCTTTTGTCTTCCTTTCTATTTCCTTTCTTCTCCCTGTCCAATTCCTTTGCAAATCCTAAGTTCACAGGAGCTTTTTTAAGCCAAGAGCCACATATGAGAGATAGTTTTGTTGGTATAGATACAACAAAGTTCATCAAATTATTGTTGTGAAGAGATTCATCATTTCCTTAAGAAGAAAACTGAGACCAGTGGGTGAAAGAATATGAATAAGGGCTACTCAGTAAGGCAGCAGTAGAACTGGAATCCAGAGCTGTGGGTTTTCCCAATTCTTTGCTCTGTCAGCTGTTCTAACAGCTCTGCAGATGCTTAAGGTTGAAAAGCCAGAAAAAATGAATTATAGAATTCCATTTACACTGGATTCAGAGGTGGTTAGCAACTCAATAAGCTTTTGAGGGTCCTGGAAATTTGATAACATTTCCAGGAATGAGATAGTCCAGGAATTATGAAAACCAATGATATACTTTCATTTAATTAATTTTTGCCGAACCAACATTGAATGTCTGTTTTTTCCCTTATATTCACAATATCCTCCTTTCAGAGAAAAGGAAGGAAGGAAGGGAGGGAGATAGTGAAGGAGGGAGGGAGGGAGAGAGGGAGGAAGGAAGAAAAGAAGTAAGGAAAGGAGGAGGGAAGGAAGGAAGGAAGGAAGGAAGGAAGGAAGGAAGGAAGGAAAGAATTAAGGAAGGAAGGAAAGGGAGAGCGAGAGAAAGGATGGAGGGATGGAGGAATGGAGGGAGCAAAGAAAAGAAAAGAAAAGAAAAGAAAGGAGAAACGAAAGAAGAAGGTGGGGAGGAGGCAGAGGGATGACTCCATGCACATGTTTGGCCATGATCAAATAAGATGGGCTGGTTTAAATTTGTCAGTTGCTGGCTCAGTTTCTCAGTGCCTGTCTCTGAAGCATGTTGCTGTTGAATTTTAAGTAAAAGTAACATTAGGTCTCTACACTGGACCTTTCATACTTTTATTTCCTTGGGTATTCCTGAATGGCACACAAGAATGGAAAGCAGGGCTGTGCATTCAACTCTACTGAGAGACCATTATGCTCTGAAGAAAAAATTACTCACTGCTCTAGTGTTGAGTCAAAATATAGCAAAAGCCTGGTCATGCAGATGTAAATTTTTGGCATTTGGAAGCTATAAACCATATCAGAAAAGAACATTGAAGCCATGAGGAATATTCCTGATGATTTAGCCCAATCACTTCTTTTCATAAATGAGATAAGAAAAGGGCAGAACAGGAAAGTGATATCCCTCAAGGTCACACAGTGAGCAATCAACAAAACAGCAAGGAATAGCCCTGTTTCCTAGATAAGTTTCACTGATAACTTGAGCCTTTAGCCACATGGAGTGTTATGGTAGCTGATTAAGGAGGCCCTCTGGACAAGATAGGGCTTGGTCTTTTATCTTCTATTGTTTTCCATGAGAGTTCACAATGTAGAAGATCTTTGGTGCTTAACTCTCATTTCTGTGAGTAGCATCATTCTTTGGGCCCTCCTTGCCAGTCTTCCAGGATCTACCCTTTCAATCTGTAAATTATTGGTACAGGACACATTTTGAGAAATAGAATGGTATGCTAATGGTATTGGAGACTAGTGGGAAGATTTGTCAAAAAGCAGAAAATTACTGTGAATAGTGCTGAAATGGGGAGGGAGAATATTGAGTACCTATAGGAAAGGTACTTCTTTTCCTTGGAAAAGGTCTAGGAAAGACTTCTCAGGAAAAATAAAAGTATGTAAGGTATGGAATGAAGGATGAGAAGCTGTAAAGCTAGAAATGTTAGGTGTGATGAACCTTGCAGAGGAAAACAAATGCAATGGCAGGGAGGAGAAAGTGCTCAGAAAGTGCTTCTGAGGACTCCTCACAGTTGATAAACTGAAATACTTAGAGCATAGAGAGGTATGGTATTCATCTTCTGAGATGATTTGTGATAATTATAGTCTTATGGTATTTATTTACACCCTTTTGTAGTTTTATCCTGCAGCAAATGGGGTGGAACTGTATAATCTCTAAGATATTTTGGAAATGATAATGTGTGATTTCCAAAGCGAGCTCATAAAATATGTTATAGCCTGTGCCGTGCCCTGTTTGGATCACTCAGTCTGGGAAATGCCAGCTGCCATGTCCTGGAGACACTCAAGTAGACCTCTGCAGAGGACCACATAGCAAGGAACTGAGACCTCTTGCCAAAAATGAGTATTCACTTGCCAGTGAAGCTGGCTACATCTACAATGGAAGCAGATCCTCCAGCCCGACCAAACTTTCAGATTACAACAGCTCCAGAGAACGTCTTGACTGCAATCTTAAGAGACACCCTGAGCCAGAACTCCTCAGCTAACTGCTCCTGGATTCCTAACCCATAGAAACTGTTTGAGATAATAAATGCTTGTGGTTTTAATGCACTAAATTTAGGGGCAATTTGTTATATAGCAACATAGGTACAAGAGGAAAGGGGGTATGCACTAAGAATAAAATGGAAAGCATGTAGAGGTTTGTAGTTCCTGTCAAGATGTTGAAACTGTAGTCTCTGAACAACAGGAGGTTGTCAAAGGGCTTTAAGAAGGAGAGGGCAGCCATCAGGTTTATCCTCCTGCGGACTCCTTGAGAGCAACCATGTTCTTAAACTTTACTGTCTTCATGGTGCGGAACACAATGCTTTGCAGGAGGCACAACAAACATACATTTCAACTAGAGAATGATGGATTGTAGACAGTATAGGATTTCTCAGTAGCAGCCAGAAAGGAAGATCGCTGGTTTCCAGACTAAGTAAAATTGATGGAACACAGCTCCAACATGCTTCCACTCCCACCAAACCCATATTTATGGACAAGTGAAGTGAGCTGCCTGCTGCCAAACGTGTTTGATGCAGTCTCTTTACAATGTGAGTGCAGGAGGGAGAGAACATCTGCCTAACAGACCCATCATAATATAACATGATTTTTTCCAGATACATTTATGTTTTTGGTGTGGGAGTGGGAGTAATGACTTGACCCCCCAAATGTCAAAATATGTGAAATAAAAAACTGTAGATTGACATGGTCTTAGAGTAATAAAGAGATAATAGAAGCAATTTAGTTCAACTTCCAACCCAGTACCTATAATGTATCCGTATTATCTGTTAGACATGGTGCTAAACCCTTTACAAACACAATCTGATTTACTCTTGGAGCATGCATGTATATGAGGTAGGTATATCACTTTTTTAAAAAAATAAATATGCAGCCAAACTGAGGTTTCGAATTCTGTCCCCATGGAACTTCTCTGGATCATTTCTTGAGCCATTTCTACAAAGCATTTTCTTCAACATGTTTGATTACTGTTCCTTTTCACTGTTCCATTTGTTAGGGAGTCAGGGAGAAGAGCAGGGTAGGATTTTGATCCATATCATGAGCAAATGAAGGACTGAATAAATAATGCAGGACAGAGGCTCAATATTCTAGAATGAGTCCACCATTTACTAACTTAAGCCAGAACTAAACCACTGACCACGTAGGAAAAGAAGCTGATTATTATAAGGATGAAACTTCCTTTTTTCACATTATTTCTAATCACCAGTAGGGATATGATTTGAACATGTTGATAAATAAAACATGAGTCATGTTAATTAAATCCTTCCATTAAAGTTGACCCTATTGATTAACTGAGTCTACTCTTGCTCCCCTCATGTAGAATAAGGCCTAGCAAGTTTCCCATGACAGAATGAGTTGGGGCTCTGGTGGACTGAATTCATGAGCTATTTGTGGTGAGAATAGATTTCCTATGAACTGGCTGCAGCCTCCTAAATGCTAAGCTAAATTGTTTAGTCTTGTAGTGACCAGTATATAGAAAAGACATCAGGCTGAGAGTCATAAACCTGTGTTCTAATAACACTGCTCCTGCAGTTAATCCCTTTGTGTCTTCATTTAAACATCTGCAAAAAGGGGCAGGTGGAGCAGACAAATCAGAATTTCTAGGCATTAACTTCCTAGGGTGCAGGCAAAACCCTGGCTTTTGAAGGGATAGGTAGCAAGCATCTTGCAGCCAGGAACCAAAGTATCAATTACTTTGTTTTTCACTCTGTAACAATAGCAGTAGGAAAAATAAAAATAAAAATAAATCAGGGTGTTAGCAAAAGAAATAGTGTTATTTAACAAGGATTCTAATCTGTTAATTTTCTAGGCCAGGATGTATTTCTATCAAAAGCCAATGGAGATAAAATAGTCATGGATGGATGGTGGTAATTCATGTCACCTTGCCACTTGGTTCAGAATGTACTGAATTAATAGACACTTGGAAAGCTCTCTTAGTTCCATGTTCCTGACTCACAAGAAGGAATTATGAGGTCTTTGACATCTTGGTGATGTTATATTGTTTCTTGATGTTCTTTGGGTACATTTCTTTAAGTATCTCTATCCTTGGCTGAAATGGTATCTCATAATTTTTTCCATCAATGACCCTCAGTGACTTACAGAAGATGGGCCCTCGAATGCTGCCATCTACCATAGGGAGACCAAATTTCCATTTAGATGATAAACCACAAAAATTTTAGAAGCTATGGGCCAACTTTTATGGAGGTTTCTTGTTAATATTACTCATGATATATTTTCCCCCTATTACTCCAAAGCCATATCCCTTTCAACGACTGGAAAGATTGTGTATTGTCTGAGTTCAGTGTCTGTAGAGGCAGAGGCTTGGGGGAATGAGGCTTCATGGGTGTGGATTCAGCACTGAGAAAGTGTTATAACTATAAATTATGGGATCAAAAATGTGACAGAATCAATAATTCTAATATTAGACTTTAGGGAGTCATGGGCATAGCAGAGGGAGAAGCTGGTGTTGATCGATCACTAGCTATGTGCCATGTAAATGGCTGGTTCTTTCATCCATATCTATCCATTTAGTCCTCTGAGGGAACTATTACTAACTTAGCTTTCTAAGTTAAGGAATTAAATGAGACTGGAAGTTGCCAAACACAGATAACAAGTACAGAGAATCAGTGACTTACAACAGTTTCTCTGAAATCTAGAATAATAAACATTTTCAACATTCCTGGCTCTGCCACTTATTTTCTAAGTAATGATTCTGAGTGACTTAACATGGTGGAACTTCTGTGTCTTTATGTATTAAAAAGGGGAGGGGGTGTACGTTCTTTGGAGAATCCAGAAAGTCTTTGGCAACAAATAAGCATGTTGAAAACTCTAATGATTAAAGTTATAAACATCCTGCTTCCTATTCATAAACAAATAAACAAATAATTAGAGTTGTGTTAAAGCAGGGGAAGTCAGGATGGTAGAAGAAGAGATACAATGCCCTGAACTCCCTGAATTGCACATTGACCCATGTTTTCAATCTGTGGTCATGCAGCCAAGACTTCAGATTTCCACCGCATGCTTCTAGGACACCAGTCAGGAGAATGTTCACACATCACATCTCCCTCTTCCTCCTGGACTTCCCTCCAGGTATACTCTCTCCCGCACACTTCTTATTTGGGCCACTTATGTGTTTAAAAGCTTTCTTGCCTTCTTTTATCTCTGTCTCTTTTTCTTGAAAAAGGACTTACAGGGGGAAGGAAGGGATGGTAAAGAAGTTGTATATAACGGGCCAGATTCATGTGGATAAGAAGAGCCTCCATTCTGAGAGAACATGGAAGAATATGGAGGTCCTGTGTAGTTATCTAGAATCATTCAAATTTCACTTGTTGAGATGCCAGTATTGAGTAGAACTGCGAATTTCCAACAATAAAACCAGATAGGGTTGAGGATCCTTGGAGATCATCCAGTATCCATGGTCCGTTTTATGGATGAGAAACCCGAGGCACAGAGAAAGGGACTTTCACCAACCAAAGAGTGGGGCCAAGGCTGCTCTCCTGGCTGTCAGTATCTCTCAGACACACTCCAATGCCTCAATCCCTGCTTCATCTTCTGCTTGAAGATATATCATATGACCTCGGGGAGTTTAAGTTGTCACTTTTTTCTCTGTCCTCTTTTTTTTTTCCTTTGCCTTCCTTATCCTCTTGTGGATCTAAAAGGTACAGACCAATCTCACTTTCTTTCTCCCCTTCGGAGGCTTCTGACATTTCCCTAAAACAAGTTACTCTCTTTTTCCGATTTTAAATTTCCACCCTGGAAGATTCTCCAATAAGAACTCCACTGCACAAAGTCAATCTAAAACAAATATGTTCCAGACACATAAAACTAATATCTGCATGAGTGCTTTCAAGTGTGTGTGTGTGTTCCACTAAAATATACTGGCTATGAGCAGCTGAATTTCTTTTTAACATTAGATAAGCACATCCACATATCTGATCTCAGCTTTTAAACTCTCAAGGATGAAAGGGGTTTGGTAGGTTATTCCTAAATTTTTCTCTTACTCTGGAGATCTAAGACGCTTCTGACCTGTTTGCTATGTCTAGGATTGCCCTTTTCTGTTGTACCACCTTAGGTTGTCAACATGCAAAGCAAGTTGGTTGCCAAAAAGAGTGATCTATTTGGTTTAATTAGTAGAGTGAGTACATTTTAGGGAGTCCCAAATCTTTGAGGAATTCTGATTTTTTTTTTTTTTAACTTTTGAAGGGCCTGGGTGAAATACCTTGAATAAATAAATAAATAAGTGAAAATTAAAGCTAATGAATTAATGTTGCATTACATTTAGAAATCTTTGCAGTTTCCTGGTTGGTATTCTTCATCTCACCCCATTTCTGGAGAGATCAAAAGCTCCTTTTTGGGCCAAGGGGAAAATTAGGTTTTAGAAATTGCCACACTTTCCCCACCCTCCCTCAGAATAGGCAGCAGCTTCGGCTTCTTGGATCTTAGATATTTCATTCCCCCTTTGTCCCTGAGGTGGTCCCTGGGAGGACCCAGGCCATTGTCCAAGGCTCCAACCTTTGTTGGGTTCTTGAGAAAGGGCGGCTAAAGCAGATGTGAGGCCGGCTTTTAAGTTTTCCCGCCTGGAAAACTCTATTGAAGCGTTTTGTGTGGTTACTTGTGGGGGTCAGGCTTCTGATCTGACCCCTCTCCTCCCTGAGCAATTAGGGCATGCAGAATAGTACCTCCTCCCTGGCTAATTGGCTCTCTCAATGAACCTTTCAGAGAGGAAGTTTGTCTATGACTCACTTGCCCTCCACAGCAAACTTCAGGCCCCAATGCATTCATCTCTGTCTGTGTGATGGGATAGAGACTTAGGAAGTGATTAGAAATGGGATCAAACAAGTCCCTGATTGCCCCATTAGGAATGAGGCCCAGTAACTCTTTGAGAGCTGTTTACCACCATGGTGGGAAATTGATTGCAACTGAAGATAATTTCTTAGGCTTGGTGATGTTAATACATTTACAGAACACTTTTTTTTTTTTTTTTAAGAAAGTATGGTACCTCATGGCTTCTACCTAGAAACAATTAGCATGATAATAACAGCCATATATAACCTGATATTAATAGCTTTAAAAAGGATCGAAAAATTCCAGGAAAAAGGAGTTGAAATAGAGAAGAGTTCTTCTAATAAATCATGCTACAATGGTGGCAGAAATTTGAATTTAGAGAGGGAACGAGGATTCTGTTCTATGGCTGTCATTATAGTCACATAATACACTATGGATTTAATTCAAGGAATCAGAGTGAATTCTCCTGCTCTGCCCCAGACATAAGGTCTTCCTAGACACAATCCTTCTAGACTGCCCTCCAACCAAGCACCTCCATTGAAAATGGCCACATTACATTTCTTGCTTGGAAAGAGCAAGAATGATTCTTCCCAGCCTCCAGTGCAGACAAATTAGGTCTTGGTTTCGTAGGCCATCTCTTGTTTTTCATGAGTGATTTACTGCCTACTTTCCTGGCTGATGCCCAGGTCATTTACAAACTGTAACCTGAATCTTTCCTGACAGGTTGTGACTTTTAGGAGTTCTTAAGTAGTGACTTGTGTTAGCAAAGAATTCTAAATGTTACAAATACAGACACAAACCAGGCTGCTAATGCCAGCTGCTTCAGGGTGGTGGGGAAGGAAAGGAGACTGAGGGAGTAGAAAAAGAGCCTTTTTGCCCCCTTTATACAGCATGAGTATGTACTTCTTATCGTAATGCAGTAAGTTTTTAATTTTGAAAACGTAAAAAACACTTTTAAAAAGGAAAAAAAGTGTTTATGTGTTATTTATAAAGAGAACATGTAAGTTGCTTTTTATTTATCTTCGCTTTTTTTTAATTGATGCATCTTGTGTCACATGGATTAATAAGCATAAGATTTGTTAATGATAAATACGTGTATTTAAGAGTTCATATAGGTTAACCTGTATGTTTTCATGCTAAATTTCAACTCGACCACTTACTGGCTAAATAGTTTGGGGCAAGTTATTTATTCCATTTCATCAAAGACCAAGATCTTCATCTACTAAATGGAGATATTAGTAAGTAACTTAGGGGGTTTCCATAAGCATTTTAAAAGGACAATGCATGTATTTTCTTCAGCATAGCATTGAGCACCAGAGGATGGTGGGTGTGTCACTACAGACGGAACAACCATCATCCAGGGAGTTAAGTCAATATCACCCCATATCACCCCATGGGAGGACAGAGGCTACACATCAGGCCCTCTGACTCCAAGCCTACTGCCCTTTCGGGACCTGGGTTGGGGCCCTCTGCTGAGCCACACAACCATGTTAGCAGGCCAGATTTGCTTTATTATCTCTATTTTATGCCAGAAATATTCCAACTCTGGCTCAACTAATCCAGAACTCCTTTCATAGCACAGTCAGCATTACACTTCCTCAAAAATCCTACAACTTTTACAACTGACAAACAAATGATTTTTTCAGATGCTATGGATGGTTTCCTGGTCTAGGGGGGTGGTATT
This sequence comes from Perodicticus potto, assembly GCA_963574655.1. Lineage (NCBI taxonomy): Eukaryota > Metazoa > Chordata > Mammalia > Primates > Lorisidae > Perodicticus > Perodicticus potto. The sequence continues at coordinate 26,697 of CAUYRH010062400.1, forward strand.
CTTGGTGATTTTTCTTGCTGTGGGATTTTAAACAACAAGATAGGCAAGTGGAGGTGATTTGATCTCTTTATCCTAGATCACAAGGTCCCTAAAGGAATGTATTACTTATCTATTTATAGTGTCTTTGAATGGGCAATAACAAGAGTTTCACTGGTGAAAAAAATAATAAATTATGAATACAGTATAGATGATTTTTCCCATTTAGATTTTAAATGTTAATGATAAGATAATCTTATTCATTCTTAGATCCTAGAAACATGTATTATACCAGGACATAGTAGAGAGACTCTACATACTTGTTGAATGAATTTTACCTGTTATATTAAAACCTTCCTTTAAGGTTCAGTGCCTGTGGCTCAACGGGCTAAGGCACCAGCCACGTACACCTGAGCTGGCGGGTTCGAATCCAGCCTGGGCCCGCCAAACAACAATGACGGCTGCAACCAAAAAACGCCGGGCATTGTGGCGGACGCCTGTAATCCCAGCTACTTGGGAGGCAGAGGCAGGAGACTCGCTTGAGCCCAGGAATTGGAGGTTGCTGTGAGCTGTGATGCCACAGCACTCTACCCAGGGTGACAGCTTGAGGCTCTGTCTCAAAAAAAAAAAAACCTTCTTATAAAAAAATGAAGACTTCAAGGAACCACCACCTGATTTGCTAACTGTATGGCAACCCAGACACAAAGACAGAACTGGACTTTCAATCACTTACTCCCATGAAAATGAGAAGGAGGGAGGTGTTCAGGAGAAGGTAAGAGAGAGGAGGAGGGGAACACAGGTAGGAAAGAGGAAGAAAGAGGAGGAGAAAAAAGAAATAAGATTTGTGCCCCTGAATCCTGTCCTAAGGATCTCAGAAGTGCAAGAATTTGGATCGGATGCAAATAAGCCTTGCCCTGTGAAAGGAGTAAGACAAAGGGTCAGAATTTTCAGAATTAACAGTAGAGGTGTTTGCAACATGCTCAGTGGAGTATATGGCAAAGATTTCTCTTCTCGGCCTTCCCTATGATTTCATGCAGATTTTACATAGATGCCCCTCAGTTTCCAAATTTTTCTGTTTACATACACACATACACACATATTTAACAAAAATCTTTGTATCATATTCTTTAGAGGTAGCAGTGTCTTTTGAAAACTTCTCTTAAGTTTTACATTCATGTCCATGCTTCAGAGAAATGATCAGGATGGGTACTGTCATGGTTTTTCTCCCTGCCCACTCAGTGAGGTCCATGCAGTCTGGGGGGCCTTACAGGCAGAATACTGCACTAGAAGGAGGGTTGGCCCCGAGCCACAAGACCAGATTTTCAGTCATTTGCATTCTAGCACCAGTTACTTATGGACCTGCGCCAATTCTAACTCTTTTCTCTATGGCTTCAGTTTTGTTTTTATAAAGGGAAGAATCCAAAAGTTAAAGAAAAAAAAATCTCTGAAGTTTGCTTTGTTTTGAAATGATCTATTTTTTCCCTTTCCATGACTGCTTGGGTCCTTATCCTGGAAGGAAGATGCTATGGGCAGGTAGCTACTCTGTGTCAAGAGCTCATCATCAAGGTTGACATTAAGGGCTTAATGGGCAATATTTCACTTAATCTTCACAGCAACCTTACACGGGGTGATGCTTTCTCATTTCACAAACAAGGGCCAGACACTCTGAAAAATGTTCTTTTATTGCGGCTCTTGGGAGAGACTTTCTTTTGGCTACACAATTACCAGCTGGCTGCCTTTCTCCTTTTCAAGGTTCCTTCTGTATAGAGTGACCAGCTACATAAATGGTAGTGACATAAAGATGACGTTTAGTGAGACACTTGTTTTCCCTTCCTTTCGCACACTGTCAAATGGGAAGTCAACAGGGCTGAGATGTAGGCAGGTGTATTTCACTCTTTTTCTTAATAAGCTCACCATATAGCCTTGAAAAACATTTTTCTTCTATTGAACTCAGTTATCCCAATTGTAAACGGGAGGTATGACATTGTTCTAGGTATGCAAAGTCTCCCGGTGCTGAGCATACATTTTAGATCTCCTTTCTACATGTGGGCCTTTTTTTTTCTTTCTTTCTTTTTTTTTTTTTTTTTTTTTTTGAGACAGTGCCTCAACCTGTCACCCTGGATAGAGTGCTGTGGCATCACAGCTCACAGCAACTTCCAACTCCTGGGCTCAAGTGAGTCTCTTGCCTCCGCCTCCCAAGTAGCAGGGACTACAGGCGCCCGCCACAACGCCTGGCCGTTTTTTGGTTGCAGCCACCATTGTTGTTTGGCGGGCCTGGGCTGGATTTGAACCCGCCAGCTCAGGTGTATGTGGTTGGCACCTTAGCCCGTTGAGCCACAGGCACCGAGCCAGTGTGGGCCTTTTTGCAAGTTACTTAACCTCACTAAATCTCAGTTACTTTAGCTATAAAATTGGAATGATACAACTTGGTTCCATGCAGGGTTTTTGTAAGTATTGAATGAGCTAATGTGTGGGAAGTGATGAGTAAGGTGCCTGGGGGCTGGTGAAGTATAATTCTTAGAGTCATCTCAATGGAGACGTTTGTTATTAACATGTACACGAATAGAACTGACGATTTTCAAGAACTCTCCTGATATCGTCTAATCATGGATTCTGTGTAGAGATTTTGAACTCTGAGCCATGAGTCTCATTATAAACTGGGGAAGGCTTTTCCAATAGGAGAACTCAGGGTATTAAAAAGGTGAAGACCAGAGAGCAAGTTAGGCTGAGGAAGTAAAAAGAGTCCCATATAGTCGAAGGACTGGGTAGGGTCTATGGTGTTGGTTGATGGCTCAGATAGGAAGAAATTTGGAGAAATAGGCAGGGGAGGGTCACAGAGAGCCCTGAATGGCCAGTTTCAGAGGAGGGCTGTCATGAGGCTTATGTTGTAAAGGCAGGAACAGTGATGATGTACATGTTTCTACAGATCAGGCCCTCAACTAATGAACTGGTTTTACTTGGATTTGTATGTTGAGGCTATTTTGTTTAGATTGCCTATTGATTTGGGAGGTTGGCCCTAAATGAAGTGATGAGGTATCCTGGGGTCTCTCCCAAAACCACTTCTTGGCACTGCTACTGTTGTGATTCAGAGGCCAGGAAGAGAAACTGGACCCTGGGAGACGTGCAAAGAGGCTTTTGTGCTAATTGCTGCAAAGATGCCATGAGCTGGACCTGAGCAGTGGCATGGGCTTGTGGAGGGACAAGTCCTGACCAGCTTGGAGGTTGGGAAGGCATATTCTCTCTAGCCTTGCCATCAGTCTGGCTTCTGATCCTTTGGTTCAGAAACCTGGCAGCTGAACTTTTTGCCCACCCCAGAGACCCTCTATGGACCCAAGGCTCAGCACAAAATAGACAGCAATAGGCTCAGATCCTAGGCCCCTGGGACCACTGCCTGCAGAGGAAGAACAGACATGCCAGGTAGGAGTTTCTCAAATGCTCTGCCTTCTCCACCCCTTGATTTCAGGAATGCATGGAGAACCACTGTGGTTTGGATGTGAGACTTGGAGCTCAGCAGCCAAATGAAGTCAGGCTGTCCGTCTGTTCTAAATTTAACTGCCTAACCACGTTTGGACACAGTACCTTGTCTGAGGTTGTTTTCTACCCCAAATGCATAATGGTAGGGCGTGCCAGGGAGGGATGCGGGCAATGACGGAAAAGAGCCTAGGAGAAGAAAATATGAGCAGCCCCTACAGCCAATCTGATTAGCACATAAACTCCCAACTCTACCCTCCACCCCAGTGCCTTACTTGGTCAATGATGACTGACTACAGGCAAGCTGCCTTCTTTAAACAGAATTTAATAGATTTACATTTCAGAGTTTCTGTGCATAAGCATGATTCAGTACTCCTTTGCTTAATTTACTTTAGGGGCATAAAATTTGGAAAATACTAATAATTTCTATTTTGGGCATTCCCCATGTACAAAGTATTGAACTAACCATACTCTATTTGTTATCTTATTTAATTCTCACAGCAACCCTATGAATTAAGCGCTGTTCTTAGCTTCTATAGATGGGAAAAATTAGTCTTAGAGCAATTACATAGCTTCCCCAGGGGCTCAAAGCTATCAAGGAAAAGAGTCTAGGCTTGAATTCAATATTATCTCAAACTTAACAGTACTATGTAGATTCTTAAGTACAAAGAAGTACCTACATAGACCAGCCTGTCACCAATACAGAGGTAAAGTACTGTCATCCTATTCCAGAGATAGAGATAAAGGCCAGAGAAGTGGTGGGCTCCAAATCATATAGGAAACAAACAAAAGAATATATATTAGAACCAGGATGCTTGTCACTCGGAAAATGATTCAGAATAAACAGCCAGTTTGCTGTCTACACAAAAAGAAATTTTGGTTTTGAATGACTTTTAGTACTCCGGTGAAAAATTGCAAAAATGGAACAGAATTTGCATATACAGTAGAACCTCTGTAAGTTGACCACTCAGGGCACTCAAGGCTCTGTAACAAACTGGTCAACATGTGGATTTGGTCAACAGAAGGGACTAGGTCTACTATACTGACAGACTGTGTGTTACATGTTTGGTTTATAAAAATTAGGCCAACTTAGAATGGTGGGCAATGTCAGGAGGTGGTCAACTATGGATGCTCTACTGTATCTTTTACTCAATCTCCTCCAATGTTAACATCTTTCATATCCACAGTGCACTGATCAGAAATAAAAAATTTATGTTGGTACAACATCATTCACTACAAAACCTTACAGAAATTTTACCAATTTTTCCTCTCATGTTCTTTTTCTGTTCCAGAGTCCTTTTCAGGATCCCACATTATGTTTTATTGTTGCTTCCCCTTAGTTTTCTATTTTTCCTGTCTTTTTTTTTTTTTTTATCTTTCATGACCCTTGAAACATCAGAAGAGTATTTTGTAAAGTATCCCTCAATTTGACTACTGTTTATATACTTGATTGAAATAAGGCTATGCACTTTTGGCAAAAACACCACAGAAATGATATTCTATCATTCCTAGTGTGCCATATCACTGGGTTTATCATGTCCATGTGTCTTTTTACTGGCAATGTACCCTTGGTCATCTGTAGAAGGTGGCCTTGGCTGGGTTTCTCCACTGGGGAGAAATTGTGATCTTCTCCCATCTCTGCAGTAGTTGGCAAATATCTTGGGGGAGATAGTTTAAGACTTCACTCAACTTACTTTTCCTCAAACTTTCACTTACATATTTTAGTATCCATCAGTAAATCTTGCCTGCAACAATTATATCTGTGTTGTTTGCTCACTGCTAAATTTCATTTCTCTCTCTCCTACTTGTATGAATGTGAATTCTGTTGTAAGAAAGGAGTGTCCATTTACTGCTTTTTCTCTATATAATCAATTAGTTTTATCTCATGGGTTCATGAATAATTACTTTATTCTATGGGTTATAATCCATTGTTGTCATTATAAATTTTGTTGCTCAAATAGTTTAGCTTTGGCCATTAAGAACTTGTCCATGAATGTTACATTAATCAGGTGGATAAAAATGTCTCCGATTGTATGGGAAGCCCGCACACTGTACTCCAAGCTTGAATCATTGTACACAGT
>CAUYRH010062401.1:0-13102 GCA_963574655.1 Perodicticus potto
GAAAGAAAGAAAGAAGGAAAGGAAAGGAAAGGGAAGAAAGAAAGAGAGAGAGAGAGAGAGAGAGAGAGAGAGAGAGAAGGAAGGAAGGAAGGAAAGAAGGAAAGAGAGAGAGAGAGAGAGAGAGAGAGAGAGAGAGAGAGAAAGAAAGAAAGAAAGAAAGAAAGAAAGAAAGAAAGAAAGAAAGAAAGAAAGAAAGAAAGAAAGAAAGAAAGAAAGAAAAAGAAAAAGCCTGTAGTAAGCGTGATGCATGGTCACAGCCGGCAGAGGTCCCCCAGCCCTCCAGAGCAGGTGCAGGAGGGGCCAGGTGGGAGGGGGGCTGACAGCGGGGTTGGGAGGGGGCCCGGCAGGAGGGGGACTGGCAGGGGGGTTGCGAGGGGGCCCGCGACGTCCCCAGCCCTCAGCCCTCCACGCGGGTGGGCTCCAGCTGGAGGGGCGCGCCTGACCTTACATGTCACTGGATTGTCTCCACGCATGGATCGTTCCACAGCAGTGACGCTTTCCTTGGTCACCGTGGTTTCTGGATGCCCACGCCTCTCCTCCTTCTCCAGTGAAGTTTCCAAATTCTTGAAACCACCAAAAACGTGTCAGATGGGAAGGACGAGGCAAAAACAATGAGAGGAATTGAAGGGAAAGTGGCGAGCCACCCGAAAGCCACCTTCAGACAAGAGGCAGGCCCTGCAGGACCCTCAGTGCTGCTGGCCACAGAGTCGCACAGTCCACTTCACTGGAGCCCGCAGCAGGATGTGGGGGTACTTGCGGGGGCTGTCTCCTGAGACCAAGGGAAGGGGGCTGCTGTTCTCTGCTTTGTTATTACACAGAGAAGGATCACAGCTGGTGGCGTGAAGGTCAGCCACTGCCGTGTCATGGCTTCTGGGCTCTCAGAGGAGCCCGCCGCGTCCCCTCCTCTGAGCCTAGCTATGGGGTTGCCCCCAGCAGAGGGCTCTAAGGTGGGCCAGGTGCCCCCACTACCTCCCTTGAAAAATAGGCAGGTTGATAGAGAGGAGAAACAGCTTTCATTACAAAGTTCTAACACATTTTCTTTCTTTCTTTCTTTTTTTTTTTTTTGAAGATTCATTGAGGGTACAAGAAACCACATCACACTGATTGCATTTGTTAGATAAAGTCCCTCTTACAATTATGTCTTGCCCCCCAAAGGTGTGTCACACACCAAGACCCCACAGCCCTCCCTCCTTCCCTTTCTCTGCTCTCCCCTTCCCCACCCCCGGCTGTGTACTAGATCATTAATTGTCATCTTATCAAAATTGAGTACATAGGATTCATGCTTCTCCATTCTTGTGATGCTTTACTAAGAATAATGTGTTCCACTTCCATCCAGGTCAATACAAAGGCTGTAAAGTCTCCATCTTTTTAAATGGCTGAATAGTATTCCATGGTGTACATATACCACAGCTTGTTAATCCATTCCTGGGCTGGTGGGCATTTATGCTGTTCCCACATTTTAGCAATTGTAAATTGAGCTGCAATAAACAGTCTAGTGCAAGTGTCCTTATGAAAAAGGATTTTTTTCTTTCTGGGTACATGCCCAGTAATGGGATTGCAGGATCAAATGGGAGGTCTAGCTTGAGTTCTTTGAGAGTTCTCCATACTTTCTTCCAAAAAGGTTGTATCAGTTTCCAGTCCCACCAGCAGTGTAAAAGTGTTCCCTTTTCTCCACATCCATGCCAGCATTTGCAGTTTTGAGATTTTGTGATGCGGGCCGTTCTCACTGGAGTCAGATGGTATCTCAGGGTGGTTTTTATTTGCATTTCTCTGATAATTAGAGAAGATGAGCATTTTTTCATATATTTACTAGCCATTCATCTGTCTTCTTCATAGAAGGTTCTATTCATATCTCTTGCCTATTGATATATGGGATTGTAGGCTTTTTTCATGTGGATTAATTTGAGTTCTCTATAGATCCTAGTTATCAAGCTTTGGTCTGATTTAAAATGTGCAAATATCCTTTCCCATTGTGTTGATTGTCTATTTGATTTGGTTGTTGTCTCCTTAGCTGTACAGAAGCTTTTCAGTTTAATTAAATCCCATTTGTTTATTTTTGTTGTTGCAATTGCCATGGCAGTCTTCTTCATGAAGTCTTTCCCCAGGTCGACATCTTCCAGTGTTTTTCCTATGCTTTCTTTGAGGATTTTTATTGTTTCATGCCTTAAATTTAAGTCCTTTATCCATCTTGAATCAATTTTTTTGAGTGGAGAAAGGTGCAGGTCCAGTTTCAGTCTTTTGCATGTGGATATCAAGTTCCCCCAGCACCATTTATTAAATAGGGATTCTTTCCCCCAGTGTATGTTCTTGTTTGGTTTATCAAATATTAGGTGGTTGTAAGATGTTAGTTTCATTTCCTGGTTTTTTATTTGATTCCAAATATCTATGTCTCTATTTTTGTGCCAGTACTATGCTACTTTGACCACTATGGCTTTGTGGTACAGCCTAAAATCTGATATGCTGATGCCCCCAGCTTTGTTTTTATTACTAAGAACTGCCTTAGCTATACAGGTTTTTTCTGGTTCTATACAAAATGCAGAATCATTTTTTCTAAGTCTTGAAAGTACAATGTTGGTATTCTAATAGGTATGGCACTGAATCTGTAGATTGCTTTGGGAAGTATAGACATTTTAACAGTGTTGATGCTTCCCAGTCATGAGCATGGTATGTTCTTCCATTTGTTAATATTCTCTGCTATTTCTTTTCTTGGGGTTTCATAATTTTCTTTATAGAGGTCCTTCACCTCTTTTGTTAGGTGTATTCCTGGGTATTTCATTGGCTTTGAAGCTATGGTGAAGGGAGTTGTGTCCTTAATTAGCCTCTCATCTTGGCTGTTATTGGCATATACAAATGCTACTGACTTGTGGACACTGACTTTATATCCTGAGACATTACTGTTTTTTTGTTTGTTTGTTCATTTTTGATGACTTCCAGGAATCTTGTGGTTGAGTCTTTGGGGTTCTCTAAGTATAAGATCATATCGTAAGCAAAGAGGGAGAGTTTGACCTCCTCTGCCCCCATTTGGATGCCCTTTATTTCCTTTTCTTGCCTAATTGTATTGGCTAGAATTTCCAGCACTATGTTGAATAGTAGTGGCAACAGAGGACAACCTTGTCTGGTTCCAGTTCTGAGTGGAAAACCTTTCAGTTTTACTCCATTCAAGAAAATAGCTGTGGATTTGTCATAGATAGCTTTGATCAATTTAAGAAATGTGCCACCTATGCCTATACTCTTCAGTGTTCTAATTAAAAAAGGATGCTGGATTTTATCCAGTGCTTTTTATGTATCTATTGAGAGGATCATATGGTATTTGCTTTTGCTTCTGTTAATATAGTGAATAACATTTATGGACTTGTGTATGTTAAACTAGCCTTGCATCCCTGGGATGAAACCTGCTTGATCATGTATGACTTTTTGATCATAAGTTGTAATCTATTGGCTAGGATTTTGTTGAGAATTTTTGCATCTATATTCATTAGTGAACTTGATCTGAAGTTCTCCTTTTTAGTTGGGTCTTTTCCTGGTTTTGGTATCAGGGTGATGTTTGCTTCATAGAACGTGTTGGGGAAGATTCCTTTTTCCTCAATTTTTTGGAAGAATTTCTGCAGTGTGAGAATAAACTCTTCTTTGAAGGTTTGATAGAATTCTGTTGTGAAGCCATTTGGACCAGGGCATTTTTTTGTTGGGAGATTTTTTATTGTTTCTTTGATCTCAGTGCTTGAAATTGGTCTGTTCAGATAAAATCTATTTTATCCTGGCTAAGTCTAAGAAGAGGGTGTGATTCCAAATATTGATCCATTTCCTTCACATTGTCAAATTTCTGGGCATAGAGTTTCTTGTAGTATTCAGAGATAATCTCTTGTATCTCTGCATCATCAGTTGTTATTCCCCCTTTATCATTTCTGATTGAGGTTACTAGAGTTTTAACTTTTCTGTTTCTAGTTAGTCTGGCCAAAGGTTTATCTATTTTGTTTATTTTTTCAAAAAATGATGTCCTTGTTTCATTAATTTTCTGAATGATTCTTTTGTTTTCAATTTCATTGATCTCTGATTTAATTTCAGATATTTATTTTCTTCTGCTGGGTTTAGGCTTAGATTGTTCTTCCTTTTCCAGTTCCATAAGATGGCTTGTGAGTTTGTTGATGAGCTTTCTTTCTGTTTTTCAGATGTAGGCATCTAAAGCGATAAATTTTCCTCCTAGGACTGTTTTTTTCCCACAGGTTTTAGTAGCTTGTGTCTTCCTTGTTGTTATGCTCAAGGAAATTAATGATTTCCTCTTTACTTCTACCTGCACCCAACTGTCATTCAGCATACAGTTGTTTAATTTACATGCCTTTGTGTGGGGTTGACCATTTTGTTCGAGTTGAGTTCCATCTTCAACGCCTTGTGGTCTAAGAAGATACAAGGTAAAATTTCAATTCTTTTGATTCTGTTGAGGTTTTGTATCCTAGGATATGATCAATTTTGGAGAATGTTCCATGGGGCAATGAAAAGAATGTATATTCTTTATCTTTGGGATGGAGTGTTCTATATGTGTCTATCAAGCACAGTTGTTCTAGGGTCTCATTTAAGTCTCTTATATCTTTGTTTAATTTCTGTTTACAGGATCTGTCCAGCTATGTAAGAGGAGTGTTAAAGTCCCCTGTTATTATGGTGTTATAGGATATCATATTGCTCAGACTAATTAAGGTGTATTTTAAGAATGTGGGAGCATTGAACTTGGGTGCATAAATATTCAGAATTGAAATGTCTTCTTGTTGTATTTTTCCCTTGACCAATATGAAGTGACCATCTTTGTCTTTTTTGACTTTAGTTGCTTTAAATCCACATGTTTCTGAAAATAAGATTGCAATCTCTCTTCTCTTCTGAATTCCATTTGCCTGAAAAATTGTCTTACAACCTCAACTCGGAGTTTTAATTGGTCTTTTGAAGGTAGATGTGTTTCCTGCAGACACCAAATGGATGGCTTGTGTTTTTAATCCAGTCAGCCAGTCTATGCCCCTTCAGTGGGGAATTCAAGCCATTAACACTTATTGAGATAATTGATAAGTGTGATAGTATTGTATTCATCTTATTTTGTGAGAGTCCATTGCTTAGTTTTATCTTTTGCATCATTGTGGAAGGTAGGTTCTGTCCCTTAATTTCTGGGTGCTTACTTTGCTGGTGGTCCATTGTGATGGTCAGTGTGTAGAACAGGTTGAAGTATTTCCTGTAGAGCTGGTCTACTTGTGGCAAACTTCCTCAATGTTTGCATGTCAGTAAAAGATTTGATTTCTCCATCAATTTTAAAGCTTAGCTTAGCAGGATATAGAATTATGGGCTGGAAATTGTTCTTTTTAAGTAGATAAAAGGTAGATGACCATTGTCGTCTTGCTTGAAAAGTTTCATTAGAGAAGTCTGCAGTCACCCTGATAGATTTGCTTCTGTAGGTCAATTGGCAATTACTCCTGGCAGCTTGCATTGGGCAGGTTCATCACAATGTGCTTGGAGAAGCTCTATTGGTGTTGAGGGGACCTGGGGTCCTTATTCCTCTGAAAGGAGTGTGTCAGAATCTTTGGTGATATTTCGGAAATTTTTATTTATAACGTTCTCTAGTAGGGCTTCCATTCCTCTGGGGCATGCTTCTTCCCCTTCTGGGATACCTTTAACTGGTATATTTGAATGCTTCATAAAGTCCCATAATTCTGTTAGTGAGCATTCTGCTTTCTCTCTTCTTTTCTGCTGCTTTAACTATCTGAGTTATCTCATAGTTTTGTCCTCTACCACTAAGATTCTGTCTTCTGCATAGTCTAATCTGTTGTTGGTACTTTTTATTGCATCTTCAATTTCACTAATTGACTGCTTCAATTCCTTCAGCTCTACTATATCCTTTCTATATTCTTCATATCATTCATTTCTTATTTGTTTCTGTTTTGGATTTTCCTTTTGGTTATTTTCCACTTTCTCAGCAATTTCCTTCATTGTTTTCATCATAAGTATTTTAAATTCCTCTTCTATCAGTTCTAAAATTTCTTTATAGGTGGAATCCTCTGCCTTAGCTACCTCATGGTCTATTGGGGGGATTGCTCTGGACTAGTTTTTCATGTTGCCAGGATTTTTCTGCTGATTCTTCCCCATGAGTGTTTTCTTGTATCTGTTTCCTTGCCCCAATTTTCCTTTCACTTCCTCTTGCTCTTTAATTTTCCATGCCAATGGCCTAAGGTTTCAATGAGTCCTTTTGTTACAGGACCAAAAGGATGAGAAGATTGGAGAGTAAGAAGTGAAAACATATTTTTAAAAAAGAGAAAGGAGAGAGAGTTAGTAGAAGGGAATATTGACAAAAGGAAGAGAGGCACAGAAAGAGGGAGACAGGAGTAATAAAGATGCCCAGTAGGGTACTTTGACTCAACCTTAAAAACCCCAAACCTCTGGGGGTGCTGGATTGGCTGGTTCCCTTGAGGTCAGCAGCTCTTTGCCAGCCTGTTTAGATACAGCCTGTACCCCACCTCCACTAAAAGAGAGAGGAAAGACAAAAAATACTATAAATCTAACTAAAACAAATAAACAGAAAACCTTATGGAATAAAACTATGGGAAAAACCAAATAATAGGGGCAGAAAACTAGCAAAAATGAAGCTCTCATTATTAAAGAAAGCAACAATAGAAAATTATATTTAAAGTAGAAAAATGAAGGAAGAAGAGAAAAAGAAAGAAAAATCTAGAGGAAAAATGTTGAAATTTAATAAAACGGTGTATATATATCTTGCTGAATATTGTCTGGGCAACAAGTAATCTTTGGGGATATGAGATGTTAATCACAATGCTGATACAGCTGTATAAGATGGAGGCTGGAGGCCTCTGCTGATTTCTGAAACCCCACAGGGTTGAGAGTCTAAATCTCTCCTCAGCCCACTTAAAAGACACTTTAAATCATTTACCTTTGCTAAGCAGAACCTTTCCCAGGAAAGTATGTGTCACTGGGATCTCTCCTGAAGTGAGTGCCCACTTATGCAGTGCACCTTAACCAGTCTCATTCTATGCCTCTGAGGGCCAAGGTTATAAGGCAGCCCTGCTACTGCCAAACACTGAAAGCTCCACTCTTCCCCAGCCTCTCAGTCCCAGCCTTTGGCACTGCTCAGTCACTAAATTACTTGCCCAAGGTCTTCCAGCCTGAGCCTCACTCTGCAACCCTGAGGGTGGACAGTTCTCCCACAATGGCTGAGCACGTGGCCTACAGGCGAACCATATTAGCTCCATTCTGGCTCAGTGGCTCAGTCCCAGGCCCTAGACAATGCTTCTCTCACCCAAATTCTCCCAAGGTAGTTCAACCGAGTGCCCAAGTCCAAGAAAACAAAACAACCCACAGGGACAGCCTTCCCTGTTTGCAATCTCACTGCTATTGTAGTTATAGTTGAGGCAGCCATAGTGTCAGACAAAACAAATGTAACCACTTACCACATTTCCACTGCTTTTTGTCCTCCTCCTGGGGTCCAGAACTCTCTCACTGTCTCCCTGTGTCCCCAAAGGGATGTTTCTGGCCAGAGCCCACAAGCCAGAGATGCCTGGAGTCTTCTCCCCACAATCTTACCACTCCTAGTTGCAAAGACGTTATTACTTGGCCACCATCTTGCTCCATCCCCACATTTTCACCCTGTCCAAGGTCTAGCTGTGTGGAACAGCACCCAGAAGGGGCACCTCAGCCACTGCCCGGGACCCCGTACTGTCTGCAAGCTCGCCCTGTGCACTCACAGACTCCCACCGCCAGGCTCCAAGTAGTTGTAGGTGGGTCTGTGCCCTATGGCACATAGCAAAGACAGTGTGGGGACCTGTGTTCACTTCTAGTTATTGACTTCCAGCTTTAGAAGACACAGCTGCTTCCCAGACACAGCCGTGACTGCTGACAGAACATCTTGCTCTTTGTTGCTAGGTTTCTTTAGAGCAGTCATTAAAATGCAGTCATGCTTCACAAAATGATGGGGACATGCTCTGAAAAGTTTTTAATAAGGTGGGCTTATCCTTATGTGCAGTTATGCACACACACCCAGAAGGCACAGCCCTGCACACCCACCCAGGAGGCACAGCCCTGCACACACACCCAGGAGGCACAGCCCTGCACACCCACACACCCAGGAGGCACAGCCCTGCACACACACCCAGGAGGCACAGCCCTGCACACCCACCCAGGAGGCACAGCCCTGCACACACACACACCCAGGAGGCACAGCCCTGCACACCCACAAGGCACAGCCCTGCACACACACCCAGGAGGCACACCCTGCACACACTCAGGCCTGTTGCTCCCAGGCCACACACCTTTGCAATGTGCTACTACCATACTAAAAACTGCAGGTAAGTGTGACCCAGTGCTAAGTGTCTAAACATATCTACATAGAAAAGATACAGTAAAAATACAGTATGAAAGGCTACAGAATGATGTGTGTAGAGCATTGCCATGAGTGGAGGTTGCAGGACTAGAAGTTGCTCTGGGTGAGTCAGCAGGTGAGTGGGGAGTGAGTGCGAAGGTGGAGGACACTGCTAGGCACTTTTGAAGGCGTCGTAAACACTGGACACTCAGGGGACAAGAGATTTATTTAAAAAAATTTCTTTCTTCAATAATAAACTTAACTTACTGTAACATTTTTACTTTATATACTTTTACATTTTTTGAAGTTGACTCTTTTATAATGACCCTTAGCTTAAAACACAACACATTATACCATTTAAAACATTTTCTTAATCCTTTTCGTTAAAAAGTCAGATGCAAATACCAGGCTGGGATATCACTACCTTCTGCCTCCTCTCATGTCCCACTAGAAGGTCCCCCAGGGCAAAGACACAGGCAGCTGTCAGCAACTATGATAACAGTTCTGCCTCCCGGTACCTCCCCAGGGACCTGTTGTTGCTGTTGATAGTTAATCTTCTTTACATAAGTAGAAGGAGCACACTCGAAAATAATGATAACAAGGTGTAGCAAATACTAGACAATAGTTGCCTCCATTATAATGTTATGGGACCGCAGCCATATAGATAGTCCATTGTTGACCAAAACATCATTATGTGCTGTGTGACTTACCTAAGATGGAATCATATGGACAATATGCACAAAGGCATATTACTTATTTATTTATTACTGTCACTTCACTTATTTCACTGGGTATAATAATATGAAATATTGGGTTTAGAAGGCGCCATGATGAAAACTTACACAGAAGACTTAAAAAGCGGAAAATAGCCTTCATCTTTAAAATGTCACTACTTGAGCAAAAGCAAGACTTGTCTCTACTAAAAATAGAAAAATTGAGGCAAGAAGATCACTTGAGCCCAAGAGTTGGAGGTCACTGTGAGCTATGATGCCACGGCTCTCTACCCAGGGCAACAGCTTGAGATTCTGTCTCAAAATAAATAGATAAATAAAGTAACTGCCTTTCTTCTAAATATAATGTATGTTAAGAACTAATCCCAAATAGAAAAGCTGATATGCGAGTTGAGTCTAAACTTGAAAGTTAAATTTTAAGGTAATCCTTTTCCTTTCTTTCAAAGTCAACATATACTAAAAACTCAGGAAAAAATTCCTTTGATGCATATAATTGTAGATCACCCCCCACTATCTATTATTTTTAGCTTATTTATCATTTTCAAAGATTTAAATGATTTTGGTCCAAAGGTAATATATTTGAAAATGTAGATAAAGAAAATACATCCTAAATTATTTAAAGGTAATATTTACATTATGCGGCCAAGATCTATGCTATGCTATATATCTTAGCTGTTCTTTTTTTAAATTTTAAATCTTGGCTTTTATGTTGAAAGTTTAATGAAACTTCCTTTGATACTGTCCTAGTTCATATAGTAAGACAGTTTGTTATGAATTGTTTTCCTTGAGCATCTGAGTTCTCTTGGGTTACCACAAGAGAACAGCCTGGCAATCATGCTATTGCAGGTTGGATTAATATGCCAACTGCTCGACTGAGAATAAAAGCCCATTTGGCTGATATGTCCACATGTCTTTTTAAATCAATGTAGCAATGGCCTTCAAACTAATTGTTGGCTGAAAGAAAAAAGTCTGCTAAGACATGTGTCTGGCTCTTGTTATTTAAATAAGCATTGAAATACTAGATGTTTGAAGGACAGTGGTGGCCTGTCCGCTGGTCAGCAGGACTGAAGACCCTGTGACATCTGATGTTCTTGGCTAATGCCCAGTGCTACCCGGCGGAGTCATTGCCTTGAGGGTGCTGTCACCCCACTGCTCCATTAGCTAAGAAATAACGATGAAGTTGAAAGATACATGGCTGAGCTTTAACCTTAAATTTTACTCAAACACCATCATTTTCAATATCATTTTAAGAGCTCCATTTCTGTTTAAAAACAAAAGCATCCTGAATGTTACCTCAGTTTATTGTCAACTAGCCCAATTCTTGTTTCAGATATTGCTAAATGAAATTGCACATTTCATAGTACATGGTTGCCACATAGCTTGTTTTCCTTTTAACTAAATGTCATTGGGCAAAAAAGGAAAAACAATCCTTCAAATGAAACTTTACTCATACTCCAAGCAGCGCAGATCCTACTGAAAAGACATATTTCCAAATCAAATTAATTTCATTTTTTCTGTTTTATTTTAAATATTTCTCAAGTAGAAATGAAAATAAAGTCCCAAAATAAAATAATTTCAACCTTTATTCTACCAACCACCCACACTATAGATGAGAAACACTATAAAAATGTAGTTTTCTATACTACAATTGATTCATAATTCATTGCTGTATGCTGCCATCTTACAAACAAAAAGCATTCAGATGAAAGAGAAGATGTAACTATTAGCCAGCTGTTTCCTGGTGTTAGAATGTTTTTGACTCCTTAATTTTCTTAAATTGAGCATAGATTTGGGTTTAGCTTTATAAAAAATGGACATAGTTGTAATCGACATGCAGGAATAAAAATAACACAGAATAGTCTGGTGCACATTTTACCCAGTTTCTTCCAAAAATGAAAATCTTACAAAACTATAACAGTATTTCAAGCAGGGTGTCCACATCGACACTGCAAGAAAGCCTCCACACTCCACTCCCCTTCCCTCTGGCCCACGGCAACCACTACGGTTTTCTATGTCTGTACATTTGTCATTTTAAGAATGTTATAGGAATAAAAGCAGACAGCATGTAACCTCTTGGGACTGGCTTTTATTGCTCAGAATAATATGTTGGAGATTCATGCAAGTTGCTTTTATATCAATAGTTCACTCCTCTTTATTGCTGGGTGGTAGTTCATGGTGTGGATAGACCCCAATTTGCTTCATCATTCATCCATTGAAAGATATTTGGGTTGCTTCCTATTTGGGGTTATTACAAAAAGGTGCCATGAGCACTCAGATCCATCTTTTGTGTGAACTAAGTGTTCACTTCTCTGGAATAAATGGCCAAGGGGACAATTGCTGGGGTGTGTGGTAGTTGCATTTTCCATCATACAGAAAACTGCCAAGCTGTTTTCCAAAGTGGCTGTATCATTTCACATTCCCACCAGCAGTGTACAGTACCAGTGGTCCAGTTCATCTACGTTCTTGCCAGTATTGGCTGCTGTCATCATTTGTTACTCTAGCCATTCTGAAATCTGACTGTGGTTTTAATTTCCATGATAGCCAGTGATGGGGACAGCTTTTCCTGGGCTTATTTTTCATCTGTGCACCCTTCATTGAAATGTCTGTTCATGTCTTCTGCAAATGGTCGAACTGAATTGTTTGTTTGGGGTTTTCTTACTGTTGAGCACTGAGAACTCTTTACATGTCCGAGACACCAGCCCTTTGCAGGGTATGTAGTTTGCAGATACTTCCTTCAAGCTGTTAGCCTGTCTTTCCATGATATGCACAGAGTCATTCACAGAGGAAAAGTTGTAACTTTGACAAAGTCTAATTTGTCAATTCCACCTTGATTTCTCAGATATTGCTTTATATATTTTCCTTAGCAGTTTTTGTAGGTGATTTAATATGGATACATAAGCTATGGTCTGTTGGTATTAATACAATTCTTCAAATTCTAGAGAAGTGTAGAAAACACACTTCCATTGAAGTCCCTTACTCTCCCATGTTTTCTGATAATAATTTTCTTAGGAATTTTTTCAACATACAGTGAACACCATATAAAATAGCTTCACAAATCTTGCCTCAATCATCAAGTGTGAATGAGTAAGTCATAAGGAGAAAAGTCTACTATAGTTACTCTTATTTTTACTAATTTTGATGTTCTTTTATATGCAAAATTCTGAGGACTTCATAATATCATTTTCTTTCTGCTTAGAGAAGCTCATATGCTCATTCTCTGAAGGCTGGTTTGCTAGCAAAAAACAAAAACTCTCAGTTTTCTCTTTCTCCTTAACTCCTAAAGGATATCTTTGCTAGCTATGGAATTTATAGTTCACAGGTCTTTTTTTCCAGCACGTATACAAGTCTGTGCCACTTCTTTTTGGCCTTTATATTTTCTTTTCTTTTCTTTTTTTTATTGTTGGGGATTCATTGAGGGTACAAGAAACCATGTTACGATGATTGCATTTGTTGGGTAAAGTCCCTCTTACAATCGTGTTTTGCCCCAAAAGGTCTGGCACAGACCAAGACCCTCCCCCCTCGCTCCTTCCTTCTCTCCACTCTTCCTTTCCCCACCCTCCCTCATTCTTTCTATCTCTGCTCTCCCCTTCCCTCACCCCCACCGTGTCAATAATTGTCACTAATTGTCCTCATATCAAACTTGAGGACATGGGATTCATGCTTCTTCATTCTTGTGATGCTTTACTAAGAATAATGTGTTCCACTTCCATCCAGGTTAATACGAAGGCTGTAAAGTCTCCATTTTTAATGGCTGTATAGAATCCCACAGTGTACATATACCACAGCTTGTTAATCCATTCCTATGTTGGTGGGCATTTAGGCTATTTCCACATTTTGGCAATTGTAAATTTATCTGCAATAAACAGTCTAGTGCAAGTGTCCTTATGATAAAAGGATTTTTTTCCTTCTGGGTAGATGCCCAGTAAAGGGATTGCAGCATCAAATGGGAGGTCTAGCTTGAGTTCTTTGAGGGTTCTCCATAATTCCTTCCAAAAAGGTCATATTAGTTTGCAGTCCCACCAGCAGTGTA